>JAJDFG010000620.1:0-7500 GCA_021039105.1 Scomber colias
ATTGATGGTATTACTGGTATTGATGGTATTGATGGTATTACTGGTACTGATGGTATTACTGGTACTGATGGTATTTCTGGGATTACTGGTATTACTGGTTTTACTGGTATTGATGGTATTGCTGGTATTGATGGTATTGATGGTATTGATGGTATTGCTGGTATTACTGGTATTGATGGTATTACTGGTATTGATGGTATTACTGGTATTGATGGTATTGATGGTATTACTGGTATTGATGGTATTACTGGTATTGATGGTATTGATGTGATGGTACTGATGGTATTGATGGTATTACTGGTATTGATGTGATGTTATTACTGGTATTGATGGTATTAATGGTATTGATGGTATTGATGGTATTGATTGATGATATTGATGGTATTACTGGTATTGATGGTATTGATGGTATTGATTGATGGTATTACCTGTATTGATGGTATTGATGGTATTACTGTAGTACTGGTATTGGTGGTATTACTGGTAGTACTGGTATTGCTGATATTGATGGTATTGATAGATGGTATTACTGGTATTGATGGTATTGATCATATTGATGGTACTGGTGGTATTGATGGTATTGATGGTATTGATGGTATTACTGGTATTGATGGTATTGATCATATTGATGGTATTACTGGTATTGATGGTACTGATGGTATTGATGGTATTACTGGTATTGATGGTATTGATTGATGGTATTGATGGTATTGATGGTACTGATGGTATGGTATTGATGGTACTGATTGGTATTACTGGTATTGATGGTATTGATTGATGGTATTGATGGTATTACTGGTATTGATGGTATTGATTGATGGTATTGATGGTATTGATTGATGGTATTGATGGTATTGATTGATGGTATTACTGGTATTGATGGTATTGATTGATGGTATTATTGGTATTGATGGTATTGATGGTATTGATGGTATTGATGGTACTGATGGTATTAACTGGTATTGATGGTACTGATGGTATTGATGGTATTGATGGTATTGATGGTACTGATGGTACTGATGGTATTGATCATATTGATGTATTGATGGTATTGATTGATGGTATTACTGGTATTGATGGTATTGATCATATTGATGGTACTGATGGTATTGATGGTATTACTGGTACTGATGGTATTGATGGTATTACTGGTATTGATGGTATTACTGGTATTGATGGTATTACTGGTATTGATGGTATTGATGGTATTACTGGTATTGATGGTATTACTGGTATTGATGGTATTATTGGTATTGATGGTATTACTGGTATTGATGGTATTACTGGTATTACTGGTATTGATGGTATTGATCGTATTGATGGTATTACTGGTAGTACTGGTAGTACTGGTATTACTGGTATTGATGGTATTGATCGTATTGATGGTATTACTGGTAGTACTGGTAGTACTGGTATTGATGGTATTGATTGCTGGTACTGATGGTATTGCTGATATTGATGGTATTGATCATATTGATGTATTGATGGTATTGATTGCTGGTATTGATGGTATTACTGGTATTGAATGTATTACTGGTATTGATGGTATTGCTGGTATTACTGGTATTGATGGTATTACTGATATTGATGGTATTACTGGTATTGATGGTATTACTGGTATTGATGGTATTACTGGTTTTGATGGTTTTACTGGTATTGATGGTATTACTGGTCCAACTGGTCTCTGCAGGCACCATAAGAAGGCGGTGAGAGCCGTGGGTCTTACTGGTATTAATGGTATTGATGGTTTTACTGGTTTTCTCTGCAGGCACCATAAGAAGGCGGTGAGGGCCGTGGTATTACTGGTATTACTGGTATTGATGGTTTTACTGGTTTTCTCTGCAGGCACCATAAGAAGGCCGTGAGGGCCGTGGTATTACTGGTATTACTGGTATTGATGGTTTTACTGGTTTTCTCTGCAGGCACCATAAGAAGGCGGTGAGGGCCGTGGCGTTCCACAGACTCTATCCGCTGTTCGCTTCGGCTTCTGATGACGGATCAGTGATCGTCTGCCACGGCACCGTCTACAAGTAATACACACTCACTAATACACACTAATACACACTACTACACACTAATACACACTCACACACACACACACACACACACACACACACACTCACACACCACGGCACCGTCTACAAGTAATACACACACACTAATACACACTAATACACACACTCACACACACACACACACACACACACACACCACGGCACCGTCTACAAGTAATACACACACACACAATACACACACATATACACACTACTACACACACACACACACACTAATACACACACACACACACACACACACACACTCACACACCACGGCACCGTCTACAAGTAATACACACTAATACACACTAATACACACACACACACACACACACACACACACACCACGGCACCGTCTACAAGTAATACACACTAATACACACATTAATATACACACTAATACACACTCATATTAATACAGTGTCTTATAATGTGCAGAACACTAACCTCTCTCCACCTGTCTGTCTCTCTCTCTCCACCTGTCTGTTTCTCCACCTGTCTGTCTCTCTCTCTCCACCTGTCTGTTTCTCCACCTGTCTGTCTCTCTCTCTCCACCTGTCTGTCTCTCTCTCTCTCCACCTGTCTGTCTCTCTCTCTCTCCACGTGCCTGTCTCTCTCTCTCCACCTGTCTGTCTCTCTCTCTCCACGTGCCTGTCTCTCTCTCTCCACCTGTCTGTTTCTCCACCTGTCTGTCTCTCTCTCCACCTGTCTCTCTCTCCACCTGTCTCTCTCTCCACCTGTCTCTCTCTCCACCTGTCTGTCTGCCTCTCCACCTGTCTCTCTCTCTCCACCTGTCTGTCTCTCTCTCTCTCCACGTGCCTGTCTCTCTCTCTCCACCTGTCTGTCTCTCTCCACCTGTCTCTCTCTCCACCTGTCTGTCTCTCTCCACCTGTCTGCCCCTCCACCTGTCTCTCTCTCCACCTGTCTCTCTCTCTCCACCTGTCTGTCTCTCAGTGACCTGCTGCAGAACCCTCTGATAGTTCCTGTGAAGGTTCTCAAAGGTCACGTGATGACCCATGACCTCGGCGTTCTGGACGTGACCTTTCACCCCACGCAGCCGTGGATCTTCTCGTCGGGATCGGACGCCACCATCCGTCTCTTCACCTAGCAACCTGTTACCTAGCAACCTGTCAGTGAGCCGGTTTCTGGGAAACCAGCTGATGTCTGTTTGTATTTCTATTAAAGTGTCAGCTGATTTTATTAAAACGTGTCTGTGTGGAAACTTTAATAAAGTAGTTTATTAAAAACCTCCAGTGTCTGATGGCTGTGGTCGCCACGGTGACTGTCTGGTCGCCACGGTGTCTGTCTGGTCGTCACGGTGTCTGTCTGGTCGCCCCGGTGACTGTCTGGTCGTCACGGTGTCTGTCTGGTCGCCCCGGTGACTGTCTGGTCGCCCCGGTGACTGTCTGGTCGTCACGGTGTCTGTCTGGTCGCCCCGGTGACTGTCTGGTCGCCACGGTGTCTGTCTGGTCGCCACGGTGTCTGTCTGGTCGTCACGGTGTCTGTCTGGTCGTCACGGTGTCTGTCTGGTCGCCACGGTGTCTGTCTGGTCGCCCCGGTGTCTGTCTGGTCGCCCCGATGACCGATGGTTACAAAGTTATGAATCAGTTTGATTTGTGAGACTCAAAACGTTTATAACGAAGCTTCAAGTCTGACGTCCAAAGTTTAGAGATTTAGATTTTACATGAAACATCTGAGACAGTCTGAGCTCACGTCTGCTGACATGATTCACATTATAATAAAGAATCATTATAATGAATCAGCTGTTTACAGTCAGAGGAGCAGCGCTGATATATCATACATTAATACACATCAGCTGTTTCCGGAGTTAAAATGATGTTTGCTGGTTTTGAGGTTTTACTGTAAACAGGCTGACCCAGATTAACTTCTGACATCACACACTGAGACACATGTCTTCTTAAATAGTGCTATAATATATATAATATAATATATTATATATAACTGTGTACCGCAGCATTGAGCCGACACACAACTCTAAATGTTTAATGTTCCTTTAATACTTAGTGTGGTTACCAGAGATGTATAGTAACGAAGTAGAACTACTTCACTACTCTACTTAAGTACTAAAATGCTGTATCTGTATCTACTGGAGTATTATTTTTACTTCAGTACATATTTTTGATGAGTTTAGTTTTTACTCCGATACATTTTTTATGTGCTGCATCGTTACTCGTTAGTCTACCGTCCCGTTCAGAGTTTATGGTTGCTATAACAACCGTTGCATCCAATTAAACTGTGGCGCGAACAAGATCTACATGATGACGTAATGTGTGCAAAGGGTGAGAAGACCGCTCGTTCTGCTCCCTGCTAGTACTTTATACATGTCTGGTGGTTACTGTCACTCTGCTGCCACCTCCTGGAGAGATGACGTCACTCTGCTGCCACCTCCTGGAGAGATGACGTCACTCTACTGCCACCTCCTGGAGAGATGACGTCACTCTGCTGCCACCTCCTGGAGAGATGACGTCACTCTGCTGCCACCTCCTGGAGAGATGACGTCACTCTGCTGCCACCTCCTGGAGAGATGACGTCACTCTGCTGCCACCTCCTGGAGAGATGACGTCACTCTGCTGCCACCTCCTGGAGAGATGACGTCACTCTGCTGCCACCTCCTGGAGAGATGACGTCACTCTGCTGCCACCTCCTGGAGAGATGACGTCACTCTACTGCCACCTCCTGGAGAGATGACGTCACTCTGCTGCCACCTCCTGGAGAGATGACGTCACTCTGCTGCCACCTCCTGGAGAGATGACGTCACTCTGCTGCCACCTCCTGGAGCGATGACGTCACTCTGCTGCCACCTCCTGGAGAGATGACGTCACTCTACTGCCACCTCCTGGAGAGATGACGTCATGTCACATTGAAGGTTTATTCAGATTTCTCTTTGGACTGCAGCGATGTACTTTCTGGTGTCCATGATGTCAAAAGTAAAGAACAGAAAGAAGAGTCTGTCATAAATCTAATAATGATAATACTACTACTATTACTACTCCCTAATGATATTAATAATAATACTACTAATACTAATCCCTAATGATATTAATAATACTACTACTACTAGGGAACTATCACACAAAGCTGAATGTAGTCACAGCTGTTTTTTGGCATTTCAGGGAAACTGAACTTCCGGAGCATCTGTGACTCAAATAATAAGAAAGCTGTTAAAATATTAGTGCTCTTTATTTATTAACCCCCCCCCCCCCCCCCCCCCCCCCCCCCCGCTGCTGTTCATTGCTCTGTAATCTACATTAAGAACTGGTCTTCTAATGACTGATTATTGTCAATAAAATGTTATTAAAAATAAATAAATAAAAAAAGAAATGGACGAAACGTCCGTGACGTCGACCAAAAGTAAATAAATAAATAAACACAGTCACGTGTTTCTGAACGCAAACACAGTGAGCGGTGACGTCACACACGTGCTTCCGGCGGAGTGTTTTTGGTGAGACACCAACATGGCGCCGGAAGAAAGAATCACACCGAGCCGCGAAAACTGCGTTTATACCCAATGTTACTGGTTAGTAAATACTACCTTAAATACTACTACTAATACTACCTTAAATACTACTAATACTACCTTAAATACTACTACTAATACTACCTTAAATACTACTACTAATACTACCTTAAATACTACTAATACTACCTTAAATACTACTACTAATACTACCTTAAATACTACTAATACTACCTTAAATACTACTACTAATACTACCTTAGATACTACTACTAATACCCAATGTTACTGGTTAGTAAATACTACCTTAAATACTACTACTAATACTACCTTAAATACTACTACTAATACCCAATGTTACTGGTTAGTAAATACTACCTTAAATACTACTAATACTACCTTAAATACTACTAATACTACCTTAAATACTACTATAAATACTACCTTAAATACTACTAATACTACCTTAAATACTACTACTAATACTACCTTAAATACTACTAATACTACCTTAAATACTACTACTAATACTACCTTAAATACTACTACTAATACTACCTTAAATACTACTACTAATACTACCTTAAATACTACTAATACTACCTTAAATACTACTACTAATACTACAAAGTAACTGTGTTCTGTGTTCTGAATCAAAAGGTGTAACATGTTCTAAGTGGTTCCACTGTTCTTGTTCTGCAGTGAGGAAAATGTTTGGAAACTCTGTGAGTTCATCAGAACAGAGAGAACCGCACCGCTGGAACAAGTCTTTGTGGTTTTCATCTCTAATGAGAACAGAACGGTGAGAACCCACAGGAGAACATTTCAAGAACATCAATGACAAGTTCTTTAGGTACTTCAAAACTGGTCAGGTTCTGTTAAACATCTGTCAGGTTCTGTTAAACATCTGTCAGGTTCTATTAAACATTGTCAGGTTCTATTAAACATCAGTCAGGTTCTATTGAACATCAGTCAGGTTCTATAAACATCAGTCAAGTTCTATTAAACATCTGTCAGGTTCTATAAACATCAGTCAGGTTCTATTAACATCAGTCAGGTTCTATAAACATCAGTCAGGTTCTATTAAACATCAGTCAGGTTCTATAAACATCAGTCAGGTTCTATTAAACATCAGTCAGGTTCTATTAAACATCTGTCAGGTTCTATTAAACATCTGTCAGGTTCTATAAACATCTGTCAGGTTCTATTAAACATCTGTCAGGTTCTATAAACATCAGTCAGGTTCTATAAACATCTGTCAGGTTCTATAAACATCAGTCAGGTTCTATTAAACATCAGTCAGGTTCTATTAAACATCTGTCAGGTTCTATTAAACATCAGTCAGGTTCTATAAACATCAGTCAGGTTCTATAAACATCAGTCAGGTTCTATAAACATCTGTCAGGTTCTATTAAACATCAGTCAGGTTCTATAAACATCTGTCAGGTTCTATTAAACATCAGTCAGGTTCTATAAACATCTGTCAGGTTCTATTAAACATCAGTCAGGTTCTATTAAACATCTGTCAGGTTCTATTAAACATCAGTCAGGTTCTATTAAACATCAGTCAGGTTCTATAAACATCTGTCAGGTTCTATTAAACATCTGTCAGGTTCTATTAAACATCAGTCAGGTTCTATTAAACATCAGTCAGGTTCTATAAACATCTGTCAGGTTCTATTAAACATCTGTCAGGTTCTATTAAACATCTGTCAGGTTCTATAAACATCAGTCAGGTTCTATTAAACATCAGTCAGGTTCTATTAAACATCAGTCAGGTTCTATAAACATCTGTCAGGTTCTATAAACATCTGTCAGGTTCTATTAAACATCAGTCAGGTTCTATTAAACATCTGTCAGGTTCTATAAACATCTGTCAGGTTCTATAAACATCTGTCAGGTTCTATAAACATCAGTCAGGTTCTATTAAACATCAGTCAGGTTCTATAAACATCAGTCAGGTTC
>JAJDFG010000620.1:12500-40000 GCA_021039105.1 Scomber colias
CACTGTGTTCCCACTGTGTTCCCAGTGTGTCCCCAGTGTGTTCCCAGTGTGTTCCCAGTTTGTTCCCACTGTGTTCCCACTGTGTTCCCAGTGTGTCCCCAGTGTGTCCCCAGTGTGTCCCCAGTATGTCCCCAGTGTGTTCCCACTGTGTTCCCACTGTGTTCCCACTGTGTTCCCACTGTGTTCCCAGTGTGTTCCCAGTGTGTTCCCACTGTGTTCCCAGTGTGTCCCCAGTATGTTCCCACTGTGTTCCCAGTGTGCTCCCAGTGTGTTCCCAGTGTGTCCCCAGTGTGTCCCCAGTATGTTCCCAGTGTGTTCCCACTGTGTTCCCACTGTGTTCCCACTGTGTTCCCAGTGTGTCCCCAGTGTGTTCCCAGTGTGTTCCCAGTGTGTTCCCAGTGTGTCCCCAGTGTGTCCCCAGTGTGTCCCCAGTGTGTTCCCAGTGTGTCCCCAGTGTGTCCCCAGTGTGATTTATAGACAAAACAGGAAGTAAAGAAGAAGCTAACTTCCTGTCTGTTCTTTGGACTCTGTTTCCCAGGATGCATTGCTGCCGCCTCTGAGAGGAACGACAACGTTTACGTGTCCGGGATCTCCAACGGTGAGGTCACACCTGATCAGCCAATCACACCAGGACCCCCCGCCCCCCCCCCTCTCTAACCTGTCTGTCTCTAACCTGTCTCTCTCTAACCTGTCTGTCTCTCTCTAACCTGTCTGTCTGTCTCTAACCTGTCTGTCTCTCTAACCTGTCTGTCTCTCTCTAACCTGTCTGTCTCTCTAACCTGTCTGTCTCTAACCTGTCTCTCTCTCTAACCTGTCTGTCTCTTTCTAACCTGTCTGTCTCTCTCTAACCTGTCTGTCTCTAACCTGTCTGTCTCTCTCTAACCTGTCTGTCTCTAACCTATCTGTCTCTAACCTGTCTGTCTCTCTAACCTGTCTGTCTCTAACCTGTCTCTCTCTAACCTGTCTCTCTCTAACCTGTCTCTCTCTCTAACCTGTCTGTCTCTTTCTAACCTGTCTGTCTCTCTCTAACCTGTCTGTCTCTCTCTAACCTGTCTGTCTCTAACCTGTCTCTCTCTAACCTGTTTGTCTGTCTCTAACCTGTCTGTCTCTCTCTAACCTGTCTGTATCTCTAACCTGTCTGTCTCTAACCTGTCTCTCTCTAACCTGTCTGTCTCTCTCTAACCTGTCTGTCTCTCTCTAACCTGTCTGTCTCTCTCTAACCTGTCTGTATCTCTAACCTGTCTGTCTCTAACCTGTCTGTCTCTCTCTAACCTGTCTGTCTCTCTCTAACTTGTCTGTCTCTCTCTAACCTGTCTGTCTCTCTCTAACCTGTCTGTCTCTCTAACCTGTCTGTCTCTAACCTGTCTCTCTCTAACCTGTCTGTCTCTAACCTGTCTGTCTCTAACCTGTCTCTCTCTCTAACCTGTCTGTCTCTCTAACCTGTCTGTCTCTAACCTGTCTGTCTCTAACCTGTCTGTCTCTAACCTGTCTCTCTCTAACCTGTCTTTCTCTCTCTAACCTGTCTGTCTCTCTAACCTTTCTGTCTCTCTCTAACCTGTCTTTCTCTCTCTAACCTGCCTGTCTCTAACCTGTCTGTCTCTCTCTAACCTGTCTGTCTCTCTCTAACCTGTTTGTCTCTCTCTAACCTGTTTGTCTCTAACCTGTCTGTCTGTCTCTAACCTGTCTGTCTCTCTCTAACCTGTCTGTATCTCTAACCTGTCTGTCTCTAACCTGTCTGTCTCTAACCTGCCTGTCTCTCTCTAACCTGTCTGTCTCTCTAACCTGTCTGTCTCTCTAACCTGTCTGTCTCTAACCTGTCTGTCTCTCTCTAACCTTTCTGTCTCTAACCTGCCTGTCTCTAACCTGTCTGTCTCTCTCTAACCTGTCTGTCTCTAACCTGTCTGTCTCTCTCTAACCTTTCTGTCTCTAACCTGCCTCTCTCTAACCTGTCTCTCTAACCTGTCTGTCTCTCTCTCTAACCTGTCTCTCTCTAACCTGTCTGTCTCTCTCTAACCTGCCTGTCTCTCTAACCTGTCTGTCTCTCTCTAACCTGTCTGTCTCTAACCTGTCTGTCTCTCTCTAACCTGTCTCTCTCTAACCTGTCTGTCTCTCTAACCTATCTCTCTCTAACCTGTCTGTCTCTCTAACCTGTCTCTCTCTAACCTGTCTGTCTCTCTAACCTATCTCTCTCTAACCTGTCTGTCTCTCTAACCTGTCTCTCTCTAACCTGTCTGTCTCTCTCTAACCTGTCTGTCTCTAACCTGTCTGTATCTCTAACCTGTCTGTCTCTCTCTAACCTGTCTCTCTCTAACCTGTCTCTCTCTAACCTGTCTGTCTCTCTAACCTGTCTGTCTCTAACCTGTCTGTCTCTCTAACCTGTCTCTCTCTAACCTGTCTCTCTCTAACCTGTCTGTCTCTCTAACCTGTCTGTCTCTAACCTGTCTGTCTCTCTCAAACCTGTCTCTCTCTAACCTGTCTGTCTGTCTCTAACCTGTCTGTCTCTAACCTGCCTGTCTCTAACCTGTCTCTCTCTAACCTGCCTGTCTCTAACCTGTCTGTCTGTCTCTAACCTGTCTCTCTCTAACCTGTCTGTCTCTAACCTGTCTCTCTCTAACCTGTCTCTCTCTCTCTAACCTGTCTGTCTCTCTCTAACCTGTCTCTCTCTCTCTAACCTGTCTGTCTCTCTCTAACCTGTCTCTCTCTAACCTGTCTCTCTCTAACCTGTCTGTCCCTCTCTAACCTGTCTGTCTGTCTCTAACCTGTCTGTCTCTAACCTGTCTGTCTCTAACCTGTCTCTCTCTCTAACCTGTCTGTCTAACCTGTCTCTCTCTCTAACCTGTTCTAACCTGTCTGTCTCTAACCTGTCTGTCCCTCTCTAACCTGTCTGTCTCTCTCTAACCTGTCTGTCTCTCTCTAACCTGTCTGTCTGTCTCTAACCTGTCTGTCTCTAACCTGTCTGTCTCTAACCTGTCTCTCTCTCTAACCTGTCTGTCTCTAACCTGTCTCTCTCTCTAACCTGTCTGTCTCTAACCTGTCTCTCTCTCTAACCTGTCTGTCTCTCTAACCTGTCTGTCTCTAACCTGTCTGTCTCTCTCTAACCTGTCTGTCTCTAACCTGTCTGTCTGTCTCTAACCTATCTCTCTCTAACCTGTCTGTCTCTCTAACCTGTCTCTCTCTCTAACCTGTCTGTCTCTCTCTCTCTAACCTGTCTGTCTCTAACCTGTCTCTCTCTCTAACCTGTCTGTCTCTCTCTAACCTGTCTGTCTCTCAGCCTGTGGCGAGGGGGCGGAGCTCCTGTGGGCCTCCAGCGGTGTCATCACCAGCCCCGGTTGGCCGTTCCAGTATCCGGCCCGACTGAACTGCAGCTGGAACATCAGAGCGCGACCCGGAGACACCGTCACCATCAGGTAACACGGCCGTTTCCATGGTTACTGCATCAGCCACAAGAGGTCAGAGGTCTGATGTGTCCTGTCCCCCTTAGCTTCCAGGACTTTGACCTGCAGGGTTCCCACCGCTGCTCCTCAGACTGGATGTCTGTCAGCAGCTACAGGAACCTGGATGGACTGCGGGTCTGCGGTTCCTCCCTCCCCCCCCCCTACATCTCCTCCCAGGACCACGTCTGGATCCACTTCCACTCTGACGACAGCCTGACGGGGAAGGGCTTCAGACTGTCCTACATCTCTGGTGAGGGTCAGGACCCCAGGACCTGTTCTCTGGAGGTCTCTGAGGGTCTGTGTGGTCCTGGTCTCTGAGGGTCTGTGTGGTCCTGGTCTCTGAGGGTCTGTGTGGTCCTGGTCTCTGAGGGTCTGTGTGGTCTCTGAGGGTCTGTGTGGTCCTTATTGTTCAGGTCTCTGAGGGTCTGTGTGGTCTCTGAGGGTCTGTGTGGTCCTGGTCTCTGAGGGTCTGTGTGGTCCTGGTCTCTGAGGGTCTGTGTGGTCCTGGTCTCTGAGGGTCTGTGTGGTCCTGGTCTCTGAGGGTCTGTGTGGTCCTTGTGGTTGCAGGTAAGCTGGAGGCCTCCAGCTGTGACGTGGACCAGTTCCACTGCTCTAACGGGAAGTGCATCCCGGACTTGTGGCGCTGCAACTCGATGGACGAGTGCGGAGACAACTCAGACGAGGAGCTGTGTGTGGACTCGCCGTTCTCCTTCCAGCCCTGCAGCCTGAACCAGTTCCCCTGCCTGTCCCGCTACACCCGCATCTACACCTGCCTGCCCCACAGCCTGCGCTGCGACGGCAGCATCGACTGCCAGGTAACTACCCACAATGCACCTGGGACTGCCAGGTAACTACCCACAATGCACCTGTGAGACTGTCTCTACTCAACTCAACTTTATTTATAAAGCACTTTAAAACAACCACAGCTGAAACAGAGTGCTGAACATACATAGATAAAACACAGAGACATAAAACTATTAACAGGAAATAAATACTAAGATAATTGTTTATTGTTTTTAATATTTAATTTGTGTGGGTTTATGTTTGCTGTTTACTTTGGTCTGATCACTGTTTTTAATAAAAGTTTGTGGTTTGATTATATCTGTGCTATTTTTAATTATTTTTACATTGCAATATTGCCTTTGCTAGTCTGAGTAGTTTAATATTAAAATATCGAAATCGTATCGTTATCGTAGCCCCAAAACCGTGATACGTATCGAACCGTGGGAAAACTGTACCGTTGCATCCCTAATGAGAACCTGCCGAGGACCTATAGTTTAGTTTAGTTTAGTTTATTTGGATCCCCATTAGCTGTTACCAAGGCAACATCCTTGATCCCCCCCCCAGTCTGAGTCCTGCCCCCCCCCCCCCCCCCCCAGTCTGAGTCTGATGTGGTGTTTGTGTGTTCCAGGACCTCGGGGATGAGATCGACTGTGACGTTCCCACTTGTGGAGAATGGTTGAGGAACTTCTACGGTTCCTTCAGTTCTCCAAACTACCCCGACTTCTACCCCCCCGGGAGTAACTGCACCTGGCTGATCGACACCGGGGACCACAGGAAGGTAACCCCTGACCTCTGACCTCTGACCCCTGACCTCTGACACACACACACGCTCTCACGCCACACCTGTCATTTCTCACGCTGAGAAGTGAACAGACATTAATATATGATGTCATCCATACATCCCAACTCTCCCTGACGCACATGAGACACAATCTCCCGAACTGCGTGTGTGTGTGTGTGTGTGTGTGTGTGTGTGTGTGTGTGTGTGTGTGACTCTCAGTGCAGCGCGTGTGAGATGTCACTGAAGATGTCCCAGTCCTACCTTTCTTCTTGTCTTGTAAAATGTAATTAATCATCCAGCCCTAATATATATATATATATATATATATACACACACACACACACCTCTAAACCGAAAACACACAAACATTCTGCACTGAGGTAAAAGCCTTGTAAGTGTGTGAGGTGTGACCTTACTAACGGGTGTTTGACTTTAACAGGATGTAAAATATGTATTTCTAAATGAAACCGTCGTCGTTTTAACATTTCAACACAAATCTTTTCTCAATGTTTCCAGAAGCTTTTTATCTTAGTCGTGGTAACTTCCTGTGTGTTGTCGTGGTAACTTCCTGCGTGTTGCCATGGTAACTTCCTGTGTGTTGTCGTGGTAACTTCCTGCGTGTTGCCGTGGTAACTTCCTGTGTGTTGCCGTGGTAACTTCCTGTGTGTTGCCGTGGTAACTTCCTGTGTGTTGCCGTGGTAACTTCCTGTGTGTTGTCGTGGTAACTTCCTGCGTGTTGTCATGGTAACTTCCTGTGTTGTCGTGGTAACTTCCTGCGTGTTGTCGTGGTAACTTCCTGCGTGTTGTCGTGGTAACTTCCTGCGTGTTGCCGTGGTAACATCCTGTGTGTTGCCGTGGTAACTTCCTGCGTGTTGCCGTGGTAACTTCCTGCGTGTTGTCGTGGTAACCTCCTCCAGGTCATCCTGCGGTTCACAGACTTCAAGCTGGACGGCACCGGGTACGGCGACTACGTGAAGGTCTACGACGGTCTGGAGGAGAACCCTCGCCGGCTCCTCCGGGTTCTCACCGCCTTCGACTCCAGAGCGCCGGTCGCCGTGGTTTCATCGTCCGGTCAGCTCCGAGTTCACTTCTACGCCGACAAGATCAACGCCGCCCGAGGATTCAACGTCACCTACCAGGTACTCACTTTAACCCTTTATAGGACACTCATTGGGAGGAAGGGAGGAAGGAAGGAAGGGAGGGAGGAAGGAAGGAAGGAAGGAAGGAAGGAAGGAAGGACAGAGGAAAGAAGGAAGGAAGGAACATAGGGGGGGAGGAAAGAACGAGAGAAGGAGGGAGGGAGGAAGGGAAGAAAGAAGGAAGGGAAGAAAGAAGGCAGGGAGGAAGGAAAGGAAGGAAAGATGGAAGGAAGGAAGGACAGATGGAGGGAAGGAAGGATGAAGGAAAGGAAGGAAGAAAGGACAGATGGATGGAGGGAAGGAAGGAAAGAATGAAAGAAGGTAGGAAGGAAAGAAAGAAAGAAGGAAGGAAGGAAGGAAGGAAGGAAGGCTGGCTATCTTGGGGCCGGCGTGTTGACGGTTCTGTGTGGGTTCTCCAGGTGGACGGGTTCTGCCTGCCGTGGGAGGTTCCGTGCGGGGGGAACTGGGGGTGCTACACGGAGCAGCAGCGGTGTGACGGGTACTGGCACTGCCCCAACGGCCGGGACGAGCAGAACTGTTCTAGCTGCCAGGAGGACGAGTTCCCCTGCTCCAGGAACGGAGCCTGCTACCCGCGCTCCGACCGCTGCAACTACCAGAACCGCTGCCCCAACGGCTCCGACGAGAAGAACTGCTTCTTCTGCCAGCCCGGGGAACTTCCACTGCAAGGTACCTGACCTCTGACCCCTGACCCCTGGGACCTGAAACATGACCTCTGAGACTTGAGACATGAGACATGACCCCTGAGACTTGAGACATGACCCCTGAGACTTGAGACATGACCCCTGAGAACTGACCTCTGAAGACCTGACCCCTGAGACCTGGGACCTGACCTCTGACCCCTGGGACCTGAGACATGACCTCTGACCCCTTGGACCTGACCTCTGACCCCTGATGACCCCTGGGACCTGACCTCTCACCCCTGAGACCTGACCTCTGAAGACCTGACCCCTGAGACCTGGGACCTGACCTCTGACCCCTGAGAACTGACCTCTGAAGACCTGACCCCTGAGACCTGACCTCTGACCCCTGAGACCTGGGACCTGACCTCTGACCCCTGAGAACTGACCTCTGAAGACCTGACCCCTGAGACCTGGGACCTGACCTCTGACCCCTGGGACCTGAGACATGACCTCTGACCCCTTGGACCTGACCTCTGACCCCTGAGACCTGAGACATGACCCCTGGGACCTGACCTCTCACCCCTGAGACCTGACCTCTGACCCCTGAGACATGACCTCTGACCCCTGGGACCTGAGACCTGACCCCTGAGACATGACCTCTGACCCCTGGGACCTGAGACATGACCTCTGACCCCTGGGACCTGACTTCTGACCCCTGAGACCTGACCTCTGACCCCTGAGAACTGACCTCTGAAAACCTGACCCCTGAAGATCTGACCTGTGACCCCTGAGACATGACCTCTGACCCCTGGGACATGACCTATGACCCCTGGGACCTGACCCCTGAGACCTGACCTCTGACCCCTGAAGACATGACCCCTGAGACTTGACCTCTGAAGACCTGAGACCTGACCTCTGAAGACCTGACCTCTGACCCCTGAGACCTGACCTCTGACCTTTAAATACTTCCTTTAAGAGGTTTTATTAAAATATGTAGGGTCCCAGATGGCATGTGTGACTCACTCTGAACTCTGACCTCTAGAATAACCGCTGTGTGTTTGACCTTTGACCCCAGAATAACCACCGTGTGTTTGACCCCTGACCCCAGAATAACCACCGTGTGTTTGACCCCTGACCCCAGAATAACCACCGTGTGTTTGACCCCTGACCCCAGAATAACCACCGTGTGTTTGACCTTTGACCCCAGAATAACCACCGTGTGTTTGACCCCTGACCCCAGAATAACCACCGTGTGTTTGACCTTTGACCTCTGACCCCAGAATAACCTCCATGTCTTTGACCTCTGACCCCAGAATAACCTCCATGTCTTTGACCTCTGACCCCAGAATAACCTCCATGTCTTTGACCTCTGACCCCAGAATAACCACCGTGTGTTTGACCTCTGACCCCAGAATAACCACCGTGTGTTTGACCTTTGACCTCTGACCCCAGAATAACCTCCATGTCTTTGACCTCTGACCCCAGAATAACCTCCATGTCTTTGACCTCTGACCCCAGAATAACCTCCATGTCTTTGACCTCTGACCCCAGAATAACCTCCATGTCTTTGACCTCTGACCCCAGAATAACCGCCGTGTGTTTGACCTTTGACCTCTGACCTCTAGAATAACCGCTGTGTGTTCGAGTCGTGGGTGTGTGACGCTCAGGACGACTGCGGCGACGGCAGCGATGAGGAGCGATGTCCCGTCGTCGTGCCGACCAGAGTCATCACCGCCGCCGTCATCGGCAGCCTGATCTGCGGCCTCCTATTGGTCATCGCCCTCGCTGCACCTGCAAGCTCTACTCACTGCGCATGTTCGAACGCAGGTAGGAAGGAGGAGGGGGGGGGGGGGGAGGGAGGGAGGAAGGGGGGGAGGAAGGGAGGTAGGGAGGAAGGAAGGCAGGGAGGGAGGGAGGAAAGGAGGGAAGGAGCTAGGGAAGGGAGGGAGGGAAGGAAGGGAGGAAGGCAGACAGGGAGGGAGGAAAGGAGGGAAGGAGCTAGGGAAGGAGCTAGGGAAGGGAGGGAGGGAAGGAAGGAGGAAGGGAGGGAGGGAGGGAAGGAAAGGAAGGGAAGGAGGAAGGGAGGGAGGGAGGAAGGGAGGAAGGAGGGAAGGGAGGGAGGGAAGGAAGGAAGGGGGGGAGGGAGGAGGGGGGAAGGGAGGGAAGGAAAGGAGGGAGGAAGGGAGGGAGGGAGGAAGGCAGGCAGGGAGGGAGGGAGGAAAGGAGGGAAGGAGCTAGGGAAGGGAGGGAGGGAAGGAAGGAAGGGAGGAAGGCAGACAGGGAGGGAGGGAAGGAGCTAGGGAAGGAGCTAGGGAAGGAGCTAGGGAAGGGAGGGAGGGAAGGAAGGAGGAAGGGAGGGAGGGAAGGAAAGGAAGGGAAGGAGGAAGGGAGGGAGGGAGGAAGGGAAGGGAGGGAGAGAGGAGGGAAGGGAGGCAGGCAGGCAGGGAGGGAGGGAAGGAAAGAAGGAAGGGAGGGAGGGAGGGAGGGAGGGAGGGAAGGAAGGAGGGAGGAAGGAAGGAGGGAGGGAGGGAGGGAGGGAGGGAGGGAAGGAAGGAGGGAGGAAGGAAGGGAGGAAGGAAGGAAGGAAGGAAGGAGGGAGGGAAAGGAAGGAGGGAGAGAGGAGGGAAGGGAGGCAGGCAGGGAGGGAGGGAAGGATGGAGGGAAGGAAAGAAGGAAGGGAGGGAGGGAGGGAAGGAAGGAAGAGAGGGAGGAAGGGAGGGAGGGAGGGAGGAAGGAAGGAAGGAAGGAAGGAAGGAAGGAAGGAAGGAAGGATGGAAGGAAGGAAGGAAGGAAGGAAGAGAGGGAAGCAGGGAGGAAGGAAGGAAGGGAGGGAGGAAGGAAAGGAAGGAAGAGAGGGAGGGAGGGAGGGAGGGAGGAAGGAAGGAAAGGGAGGAAGGAAGGGAGGAAGGAAAGGGAGGAAGGAAAGGGAGGTAGGGAGGTGATTGGTCATTGTGTGACTGCAGCTCTGTGATTGGTCGTTGCAGGTCATTTGAGACGCAGCTGTCCCGCGTGGAGGCGGAGCTACTGAGACGAGAAGCCCCGCCCTCCTACGGTCAGCTGATCGCTCAGGGTCTGATCCCACCTGTAGAGGACTTCCCCGTCTGCTCTGGGAGCCAGGTAGGGTTCTGGTTCTGGTTCTGGTTCTGGTTCTGGTTCTACTGGGTTCTCCTCCAGCTGTTAACGGTTCTTTTGTGTCTTCAGGCTTCGGTTCTGGAGAACCTGCGCCTGGCGGTCCGCTCCCAGCTGGGCTTCACCTCCCTGCGCCTCCCGTCCACCGGTCGTCATAGTAACCTGTGGCGCCGGCTCTTCACCTTCTCGCGGTCCCGGCGGTCCGGTTCTCTGGCGCTGGTCTCGGCGGACCTGGAGGACGGCGCCGGGACCGGGAGCGCCGGGAGTTCCGGTTCGGACCCGCTGTCTCCGGACTCGGACGACACGGACACGGAGGGCGAGCGGGGAGGGGGACGCGGCGCGGGAGCCGCGGGCGGACCGGTGGCCCCCGTCCCTCAGAAGACCCCCCCCTCCGGCGCCGTGGAGGCCGTGGTCTCCGTGGCGACCTCGGCGACCGGCCGAGTCCGAGACCGGCCCAGAGAGACCCCGCCCGCCTCCGTCGCCGTGGTAACTTCGAGTCCGGACCCCGACGCCTCAGGGGTCCGGGTCCCACCCCCCTCCGCCCTGCGGCGCCTGGCCCAGAACCTGCACCGCCTCGCCAGAACCCTGACCGGGACCGGACAGAACCCGCAGAACCAGACCTGGACCAATCACAGTCCGCTCCGCCAGCTGGAGACAGGAAGGGGCGGGGCCGACGGCGGCGAGCGCCGAGGGAGCGGAGAAGAAGAAGAAGACGTGGAGCTGCTGATCCCCGACTCCGACTCTTCCTCCTCGTCCTCATTGGTCGGGGACGTCCGACAGCCGCTGCTGGAGCCGCGCCCCCCGTCCGCGGGCCACGCCCACTGCCATCACCATGGTAACGGCGGGCGAGGCTGCGGCGGCCCCTGCGAACACTGCGGCATCGTACACACGGCGCGCGTCCCTGACGCCTGCCTGGAGGCGGCGAGGAGGACGGAGAGCAGCGACGATGAGCTGCTGCTGCTCAGCTAACGTGCTAACGAACAGGCTAACCTGCGGAGCTAACGTGCTAACTGACTTATAATGCTAACGCTACTCTCAGCTAGCCAATATGCTAACACTGAAGTGTTAGCATGTTGGCTAGCTGCACTACAGTTAGCCAACATGCTAACACTTGTTAGTATATGTTAGCGTGTTAGCTCTCAGCAGGTTTTGGCCTCCAGTGATGTCGGAGAAGAACGGACCAATCAGAGGCTGTGAGGGGAGTGATGTCACTGATTGGACTCGATGTTGGTGCGACCAGATAAACTGTCCCCTGTTGTTCCCGCTCCGTCCGTTAAAACGCTCCCCGATGGTACGACTGTAAACTCTGCTGTGCAACACACTAAATGTTCCCCGCTTGTTTCCACTGAGGAGGTCACATGACAGACGGTCACATGACAGACGGTCACATGACAGACAGACGGTCACATGACAGACGGAGGGTCACATGACAGACGGAGGGTCACATGACAGACAGACGGTCACATGACAGACAGACGGTCACATGACAGACGGTCACATGACAGACGGAGGGTCACATGACGGACGGTCACATGACAGACGGTCACATGACAGACGGTCACATGACAGACAGACGGTCACATGACAGACGGTCACATGACAGACGGTCACATGACAGAAGGTCACATGACAGACGGAGGGTCACATGACAGACAGACGGTCACATGACAGACAGACGGTCACATGACAGACGGTCACATGACAGACGGTCACATGACAGACGGCTCTCAGTATAAAGGTTTAATGTTCATCACTCTGCTTCTACCACAGTCTTCATCATGTTCAGCAGACCATGTGACCCTCAGCAGGTCATGTGACCCTCAGCAGGTCATGTGACCTTCAGCAGGTCATGTGACCTTCAGCAGGTCATGTGACCCTCAGCAGGTCATGTGACCCTCAGCAGGTCATGTGACCTTCAGCAGGTCATGTGACCTTCAGCAGGTCATGTGACCCTCAGCAGGTCATGTGACCCTCAGCAGGTCATGTGACCTTCAGTATCATGGTTCCTCCAGGTTCTAAAGGGAACACAGACGTTCTAACAGCAGGTCAAAGGTCATGAGTCGTGTTTACACTTTAACAACAGAAATGTTTGCCCCCCCCTCAGACTGCCCCCCCCCACCCCCGTACGCCCCCCCCCCCAGACTGAAGCCATTCACACTGACGTCTGTATTTCTGTATTTATGCTGTTTTACAGTTTTTGGTACTCAGATCAGATCTCAGCTGAACTCTGAATATTTATTATTATAATTATTAATATGATGTTCTCCTTGTGTTCTCCTTGTGTTCTCCTTGTGTTCTCCTTGTGTTCTTACTGTTCTCGTGTTACTTTGCGGTTGTGTAGATATCTCCTGCATGATTCCAGATGTTTGATGTTAGTTTTTTTTGAGTCTGTAAAATTACGAACTGTTAAACTAAAGATTAAAAGTTCACGTTTCAGTCGTTTCCTGTCGTTACTGAATCTGATCAGCGTTTCTCAACCTGAGGCTCGGGGCCCCGTGAGGGACCGCAGCGTTTCTCAACCTGAGGCTCGGGGCCCCGTGAAGGACCGCAGCGTGTCTCAACCTGAGGCTCGGGGCCCCGTGACGGACCGCAGCGTGTCTCAACCTGAGGCTCGGGGCCCCGTGAAGGACCGCAGCGTGTCTCAACCTGAGGCTCGGGGCCCCGTGAAGGACCGCAGCGTGTCTCAACCTGAGGCTCGGGGCCCCGTGAAGGACCGCAGCGTGTCTCAACCTGAGGCTCGGGGCCCCGTGAAGGACCGCAGCGTGTCTCAACCTGAGGCTCGGGGCCCCGTGAAGGACACCGCAGCGTGTCTCAACCTGAGGCTCGGGGCCCCGTGAAGGACACCGCAGCGTGTCTCAACCTGAGGCTCGGGGCCCCGTGAAGGACACCGCAGCGTGTCTCAACCTGAGGCTCGGGGCCCCGTGAAGGACCGCAGCGTGTCTCAACCTGAGGCTCGGGGCCCCGTGAAGGACACCGCTGGAACTTTAACCCTGAAGGAAAGAAACTGATTTAAGTTTTAATGAAACTTAAATCAGAACCTGCAGAACCTCACAGAACCGTACTCTCATCAGTGACACCTGAAGAACCTTGTAGAACCCTACAGAACACTAGACCTTGTCAGTGGAACCTGTTGGAACCTGTTGGAACCAGACTCATGTTAGAACCTCACAGAACAGAAACGTCTTCAGTGTTCAGAATCTTTTATTTTTGGGTTCTCATGTTCTCATGTTCTGTAACTGTGTTCTAAACGTTCCAAACATGAAGAAGCAGAACGTTCTCGTCTCCATGGAAACTATCAGGTGACTCAATCTACGGTTTCTGCGTCTAACAGTCACATGACTCCTCAGGAGCTGCTGTGATTGGCCGGCAGGTGGAGGTCACATGTCCTTTTTTTCCCAGCATGCTCTGCCAGGTGCCCGCCCCCCCCCCCCCCCCCCCCCCCCCCCCGGGGGTGGGGCTCCTTCCTCCCACTGGTGACATCATCATGACGCTGTTATGACACCGCTCTGATGTCATCATGCAGCAGCAGAGGATCCACCCGGTAACGGCCCGTTGCTATGGTGATACGATAAGTCCCGCCTCCTCGCACTACGACTTCCCGCCCTCTGTTTCCTTATTGGTCAGCGGGGCCAAGGCGGGGTCCACCAATGAGGTGGCAGGAAACAGTTTAAACCAGCCAATCACCATGTTGGATAAGTCCAGGTCGTCCAATAGGATCTGAGCTGAGCCCATGAAGGATTTATGGTCCATCCTCCCGTAGTCGCCCCAAACGATGATCTACAGGAAGTGACATCACTGCTGGTTAGTGTGTGTGTATGTGTGTCTGTGTGTGTGTGTGTGTGTGTGTGTGTGTGTGTGTGTGTGTGTGTGTGTGTTACTGCGTGTGTGTGTGTGTGTGTGTTACTGTGTGTGTTACTGTGTGTGTGTGTGTGTGTGTGTTACCGTGTGTGTGTGTGTGTGTGTGTGTGTGTGTTTGTCCCTGTGTGTGTCCCTGTGTGTGTGTGTGTGTGTGTGTGTGTGTGTGTGTGTATGTGTGTGTGTATGTGTGTGTGTGTGTGTGTGTACATGTGTGTGTACCTGTGTGTGTCCCTGTGTGTGTGTGTGTGTGTGTGTGTGTGTGTGTGTGTGTGTGTGTGTGTGTGTGTACCTGCAGGACTTTTCCTTCTGGGTTCTCTTCAAACTGAAGTTGTTGTTGATAAAGCGGGTCGAGAGTTTTTCTCGCCAGACGAGTTCGACGCTTCAACACACACTTCCCGTTATCCATCAGGTAGACCTTCACATACGGAGCTACACACACACACACACACACACACACACACACACACACACACACATACACACACACACACAGTAACACACACACACACACACACACACACACACACACAGTAACACACACACACACACACACACACACACACACACACACAGTAACACACACACACACACACACACACACACAGTAACACACACACACACACACACACACACACACACACACACAGTAACACACACGCACACACACACGCAGTAACACACACACACACACGCAGTAACACACACACACACATATAGTAACACACACACACACACAATAACACACACACACACACACACACATATAGTAACACACACACACACACAATAACACACACACACACACACACGCAGTAACACACACACACACACGCAGTAACACACACACACATATAGTAACACACACACACACACAATAACACACACACACACACACAGTAACACACACACACACACACACACACACACAGAAGTTCAGGTGTTACACTTATTACTGTGTATAGTGTGTATTGTGTGTATAGTGTAGTACAGTGGGCTGTCAGTGTGTAGTAACAGTGTGTAGTTTTGTGTATTTTCACCTGGTGTGTTCTTGTTGCCTTGTTTACCCACAAGGCCGCGGGCTCGGATCACTTCCACGTCCAGACGCTCCTTCCTGTGGACCATCCCGATCTGGATGTCACCTGACCACCAAACAGCCAATCAGAGCAGCTTGTGTCACATGATGCCACATTCTGGACTACACTGAACCCTAACCCGCCTAACCCTAACGTCCGTCAACATCGTCAACGTCCGTCAACATCGTCAACATCGTCAACATCGTCAACATCGTCAACGTCCGTCAACATCGTCAACGTCCGTCAACATCGTCAACATCGTCAACATCGTCGACGTCCGTCAACATCGTCAACATCGTCAACATCGTCAACGTCGTCAACGTCCGTCAACATCGTCAACATCGTCAACGTCGTCGACGTCCGTCAACATCGTCAACGTCCGTCAACGTCCGTCAACATCGTCAACATCGTCAACATCGTCAACGTCCGTCAACGTCGTCAACGTCGTCAACGTCCGTCAACGTCGTCAACATCGTCAACGTCGTCGACGTCCGTCAACGTCCGTCAACATCGTCAACGTCCGTCAACATCGTCAACGTCCGTCAACATCGTCAACGTCCGTCAACATCGTCAACGTCGTCAACGTCCGTCAACATCGTCAACATCGTCGACGTCGTCGACGTCCGTCAACGTCCGTCAACATCGTCAACGTCCGTCAACATCGTCAACGTCCGTCAACATCGTCAACGTCCGTCAACATCGTCAACATCGTCAACGTCGTCAACATCGTCAACATCCGTCAACATCGGCAACGTCGTCAACATCGTCAACATCGTCAACATCCGTCAACATCGTCAACATCGGCAACGTCGTCAACATCGTCAACATCCGTCAACATCGTCAACGTCCGTCTACATCGTCAACGTCGTCTACGTCCGTCAACATCGTCAACGTCGTCAACGTCCGTCAACGTCCGTCAACGTCGTCAACGTCGTCAACGTCCGTCAACGTCCGTCAACGTCCGTCAACGTCCGTCAACATCGTCAACGTCGTCAACGTCCGTCAACGTCCGTCAACGTCCGTCAACGTCGTCAACGTCCGTCAACATCGTCAACGTCCGTCAACATCGTCAACGTCCGCCAACATCGTCAACGTCCGCCAACGTCGTCAACGTCCATCAACATCGTCAACGTCCATCAACATCGTCAACATCGTCAACGTCCACCAACATCGTCAACATCGTCAACGCCGTCAACATCGTCAACGTCCATCAACATCGTCAACGTCCGTCAACATCGTCAACGTCCATCAACATCGTCAACGTCCGTCAACGTCGTCAACGTCCGTCAACGTCCGTCAACATCGTCAACATCGTCAACATCGTCAACATCGTCAACGCCCGTCAACGTCCGTCAACATCGTCAACATCGTCAACTTCGTCAACATCGTCAACATCGTCAACGTCCGTCAACATCGTCAACATCGTCAACATCGTCAACATCGTCAACGTCCGTCAACATCGTCAACATCGTCAACATCGTCAACGTCCGTCAACATCGTCAACATCGTCAACATCGTCAACGTCCGTCAACGTCCGTCAACATCGTCAACATCGTCAACATCGTCAACATCGTCAACATCGTCAACGCCCGTCAACGTCCGTCAACGTCCGTCAACATCGTCAACATCGTCAACTTCGTCAACATCGTCAACATCGTCAACGTCGTCAACGTCCGTCAACGTCCGTCAACATCGTCAACATCGTCAACATCGTCAACGTCGTCAACATCGTCAACATCCGTCAACATCGTCAACGTCCGTCTACATCGTCAACGTCGTCTACGTCCGTCAACATCGTCAACGTCGTCAACGTCCGTCAACGTCCGTCAACATCGTCAACATCGTCAACATCCGTCAACATCGTCAACATCGTCAACATCGTCAACGTCGTCAACATCGTCAACATCCGTCAACATCGTCAACGTCCGTCTACATCGTCAACGTCGTCTACGTCCGTCAACATCGTCAACGTCGTCAACGTCCGTCAACGTCCGTCAACATCGTCAACGTCCGTCAACATCGTCAACATCGTCAACGTCGTCAACGTCCGTCAACGTCCGTCAACATCGTCAACGTCCGTCAACATCATCAACATCGTCAACATCGTCAACGTCCGTCAACATCGTCAACATCGTCAACATCCGTCAACATCGTCAACATCGTCAACATCCGTCAACGTCCATCAACATCGTCAACGTCCGTCAACATCGTCAACGTCCGTCTACATCGTCAACGTCGTCAACGTCCGTCAACATCCGTCAACGTCCATCAACATCGTCAACGTCCGTCAACATCGTCAACGTCCGTCAACATCGTCAACGTCCGTCTACATCGTCAACGTCCGTCTACATCGTCAACGTTGTCAACGTCCGTCTACATCGTCAACGTCGTCAACGTCCGTCTACATCGTCAACATCGTCAACATCGTCAACATCGTCAACATCCGTCAACATCCATCAACATCGTCAACATCCGTCAACGTCCATCAACATCGTCAACATCGTCAACATCGTCAACGTTGTCAACGTCCGTCTACATCGTCAACGTCGTCAACGTCCGTCAACGTCCGTCAACATCGTCAACGTCCGTCAACATCGTCAACATCGTCAACGTCGTCAACGTCCGTCAACGTCCGTCAACATCGTCAACATCGTCAACATCCGTCAACATCGTCAACATCGTCAACATCGTCAACGTCGTCAACATCGTCAACATCCGTCAACATCGTCAACGTCCGTCTACATCGTCAACGTCGTCTACGTCCGTCAACATCGTCAACGTCGTCAACGTCCGTCAACGTCCGTCAACGTCCGTCAACATCGTCAACGTCCGTCAACATCGTCAACATCGTCAACGTCGTCAACGTCCGTCAACGTCCGTCAACATCGTCAACGTCCGTCAACATCATCAACATCGTCAACATCGTCAACGTCCGTCAACATCGTCAACATCGTCAACATCCGTCAACATCGTCAACATCCGTCAACGTCCATCAACATCGTCAACGTCCGTCAACATCGTCAACGTCCGTCTACATCGTCAACGTCGTCAACGTCCGTCAACATCCGTCAACGTCCATCAACATCGTCAACGTCCGTCAACATCGTCAACGTCCGTCAACATCGTCAACGTCCGTCTACATCGTCAACGTCCGTCTACATCGTCAACGTTGTCAACGTCCGTCTACATCGTCAACGTCGTCAACGTCCGTCTACATCGTCAACATCGTCAACATCGTCAACATCCGTCAACATCCATCAACATCGTCAACATCCGTCAACGTCCATCAACATCGTCAACATCGTCAACATCGTCAACGTTGTCGACGTCCGTCGACGTCGTCAACTGATTGGTCCTTACCCATGGCGGACGTGGCCAGAGTCTGGCGGCCAGCCAGCTGGGCGGGGCCTAAATTCTCCAGGAAACCGGTGAAATGTTTGTCTGACGCCAACTTTACCCCCGGAAAGATGAGACTGTAGAGAGACAACTAGTGATTAGTAGTGATTGATTAGGAGTGATTAGGAGGAGTAGTGAGGAGCAGTGAGGAGGAGTGATTAGGAGGAGTGAGTGATTAGGAGGAGTGATTAGGAGGAGTGAGTGATTAGGAGGAGTAATGAGGAGCAGTGAGGAGCAGTGAGGAGTAATGAGGAGTAGTGAGGAGCAGTGAGGAGTAATGAGGACTAGTGATTGATTAGGAGTTAGTGATTAGGAGTTATTGATTAGGAGGAGTAATGAGGAGTAGTGAGGAGTAATGAGGAGTAGTGAGGAGCAGTGAGGAGTAATGAGGAGTAGTGAGGAGTAGTGAGGAGCAGTGAGGAGTAATGAGGAGTAGTGAGGGGTAATGAGGAGTAATGAGGGGTAATGAGGAGTAATGAGGAGTAGTGAGGAGCAGTGAGGAGTAATGAGGAGCAGTGAGGAGTAATGAGGAGCAGTGAGGAGTAATGAGGAGCAGTGAGGAGTAGTGAGGAGCAGTGAGGAGTAATGAGGAGTACTGAGGAGTACTGAGGAGCAGTGAGGAGCAGTGAGGAGTAATGAGGAGTAGTGAGGAGCAGTGAGGAGTAGTGAGGAGTAATGAGGAGCAGTGAGGAGTAATGAGGAGTAATGAGGAGTAGTGAGGAGTAATGAGGAGCAGTGAGGAGCAATGAGGAGTAGTGAGGAGTAATGAGGAGCAGTGAGCAGTAGTGAGGAGTAATGAGGAGCAGTGAGGAGCAGTGAGGAGTAATGAGGAGCAGTGAGGAGTAATGAGGAGCAGTGAGGAGTAATGAGGAGTAGTGAGGAGCAGTGAGGAGTAGTGAGGAGCAGTGAGGAGTAATGAGGAGTAGTGAGGAGTAGTGAGGAGTAATGAGGAGTAATGAGGAGTAGTGAGGAGTAGTGAGGAGGTGATCCCTACGCTCCAGGTTTCGGGTCTTCGGCGTCGGGGTCGCGGCTCGGCTGTCGAGTTAAACGAGCTTTAAAGTCGACGGCCAATCCGGTTTCTACGCTCCTCTGGACAGGAAGTCTCACCACCTTCTTCTTCTTCTCTTCCTCTGGAGGCCAGACAGGAAGTGGTACTGGTTACACTGGTTATACTGGTTCATACTGGTTCATACTGGTTATACTAGTTACACTGGTTCATACTGGTTACACTGGTTATACTGGTTCATACTGGTTATACTGGTTATACTGGCTATACTGGTTCATACTGGTTATACTGGTTATACTGGTTATACTGGTTACACTGGTTATACTGGTTCATACTGGTTATACTGGTTATACTGGCTATACTGGTTCATACTGGTTATACTGGTTACACTGGTTATACTGGTTACACTGGTTATACTGGTTCATACTGGTTATACTGGTTATACTGGTTCATACTGGTTATACTAGTTACACTGGTTCATACTGGTTATACTGGTTATACTGGCTATACTGGTTCATACTGGTTATACTGGTTACACTGGTTATACTGGTTACACTGGTTATACTGGTTCATACTGGTTATACTGGTTATACTGGTTCATACTGGTTATACTAGTTACACTGGTTCATACTGGTTATACTGGTTATACTGGTTATACTGGTTCATACTGGTTATACTGGCTACACTGGTTACACTGGTTACTGGATGTTACTGGATGTTACTGGTTACACTGGTTACACTGGTTCATACTGGTTATACTGGTTACACTGGTTCATACTGGTTATACTGGTTACAGTGGCTATACTGGCTATACTGGTTATAGTGGTTACACTACGGTTACTGGTTATACTGGGACTGACCCTCAGGATTGAGCTGGGAGGCGCTCTGGCTCTTCTTTCCCAGTCCGACCATTCCCATCATCCGAGCTCCGAAACTGGATCGTCTCTTCTTGTCGTCGTCGTCGTCATCGTTTCGTCCCAGCGAGCAGATCTCACCGCCGACGCTCGAAGACTTCTGCAGAGGAGGCGCCGGCCTGTAGGGGGAGACACCTGTCAATCACCTGAGGGCGGGGCTTAGATACACACCTGTCACTCACCTGAGGGCGGGGCTTAGATACACACCTGTCAATCACCTGAGGGCGGGGCTTAGATACACACCTGTCAATCACATGAGGGCGGGGCTTAGATACACACCTGTCACTCACCTGAGGGGCGGGGCTTAGATACACACCTGTCAATCACCTGAGGGGCGGGGCTTAGATACACACCTGTCAATCACCTGAGGGCGGGGCTTAGATACACACCTGTCAATCACCTGAGGGCGGGGCTTACACACACCTGTCAGTCAACTGAGAGGCAGGGCTTAGATACACACCTGTCAATCACCTGAGGGCGGGGCTTAGATACACACCTGTCAGTCAACTGAGGGGCGGGGCTTAGATACACACCTGTCAATCACCTGAGGGCGGGGCTTAGATACACACCTGTCACTCACCTGAGGGCGGGGCTTAGACACACACCTGTCAATCACCTGAGGGCGGGGCTTACACACACCTGTCAGTCACATGAGGGGCGGGGCTTAGATACACACCTGTCAATCACCTGAGGGGCGGGGCTTAGATACACACCTGTCAATCACCTGAGGGGCGGGGCTTACACACACCTGTCAGTCAACTGAGGGGCGGGGCTTACACACACCTGTCAGTCAACTGAGGGGCGGGGCTTACACACACCTGTCAGTCACATGAGGGGCGGGGCTTACACACCTTTTAAGGAGGGGTGAGTCACTACTGTTACTATGACGACCTGCTGTCGTCCATCGGACCATCTGATTGGTCTGTCTCTTACTTTGGGGGCCCCGGCTCCTCCTCCTCTGCTTCCTCCACTGATTCGCTCTTCTGCAGCGTGGCTCCGCCCTCTGCCTCCTTAACTACTTCCTGTGTCCCCAGCTCCACTGATTGGCTCTCCAGAGCCTCCGCCCGACTGCGTCAGCCAATGAGCAGCGAGCGCGGCAGCAGGTAGGCAGAATGAAGAGTGACACATGTTAACATGCTAACATGCTAACATGCTATGCTAATATAAACATTAAATCTGACCGTAACCATGACAACGAACGCTCTCATTATGATTTGTGTGGTTGTCATGGAAACAAGCTTCTCACCTGATCTTGCGGATAGGTCGGGTTTCAGAGGCCGTCATGTCGCTGACGTCACTGTCGCTCACCTGGAGACACAGACAGGTGAGACAGAGACAGGTGAGACAGACAGGTGAGACAGACAGGTGAGACAGAGACAGGTGAGACAGACAGGTGAGACAGAGGTGAGACAGAGACAGGTGAGACAGAGACAGGTGAGACAGACAGGTGAGACAGAGGTGAGACAGACAGGTGAGACAGGTGAGACAGAGACAGGTGAGACAGAGGTGAGACAGACAGGTGAGACAGAGGTGAGACAGACAGGTGAGACAGACAGGTGAGACAGAAACAGGTGAGACAGAAACAGGTGAGACACAGACAGCTGAGACAGGTGAGACAGACAGGTGAGACAGGTGAGACAGACAGGTGAGACAGAGACAGGTGAGACAGACAGGTGAGACAGGTGAGACAGACAGGTGAGACAGAGACAGGTGAGACAGAGACAGGTGAGACACAGACAGGTGAGACAGGTGAGTGATGTCATGTGTGACCTCACCTTTGGATCCTTCATCACACCTGTGGAGACAGAGAGGGAGGAGTTAGTGATGTCACAGTGATGTCACAGCTTTCAGTGAGCACAGTCGATGATCTCATAGTTTATGATGAGTGATGTCACTATTTCTACTCTGAGTGTTACTGATGATCCATCAGGTCATGTGACTCAGCGTTCTACAGGGGGAGGAGCTACCTGTCTGCACGTGGGTGTGGCTAACAGGTGGTACTATACCATTGGCTGCCTTCTGCTGCTGGTCCTCCCATGTGACCTCTGCGTCATGGCACAGAGAGAGAGGTGATCAGGTGACCCTTCTGAACTCAGTGACCTCACACATCAAACCAATCATATTGCAGCATTAAACTGAGTCACCTGATCAGTTTACACCTGAACACATCAGCAGACCCTCCCGAGACCAGGACTTACCTTTTCTGGTCCCTCCAGGAGTCGCTGAGCGTCTGTCTGGCTCTGACAGGTGTGATGACATCAGCGTTACAGGTGTGATGACATCAGCGTTACAGGTGTGATGACATCAGCGTTACACATGAATGAATGAATGAATGAATGAATCTGGTCTACACTGACTTAGTTACACCTGAAATGTACACACCTGGAGTCTCCGGGGGCGGGGCTGGTGAGGGGGCGGGGCTAAGCGAAGGGGTGGGGCTAGGTGCAGGGGACAGGGCAGGTTCAGGAGTAGGAGCTGGGGCAGGTGCTGGGGCTGGGGCAGGAGCTGGGGCAGGTGCTGGGGCAGGAGCTGGGGCAGGTGGAGCTGGGGCAGGAACTGGGGCAGGAGCTGGGGCAGGAGCTGGGGCAGGGGCAGGAACTGGGGCAGGTGCAGGAGGAGCTGGGGCAGGAGCTGGGGCAGGAACTGGAGCTGGGGCAGGGGCAGGAGCTGGGGCAGGTGCAGGAGCTGGGGCAGGTGCAGGAGGAGCTGGGGCAGGAACTGGGGCAGGAGCTGGGGCAGGTGCAGGAGCTGGGGCAGGGGCAGGAGCTGGGGCAGGTGCAGGAGGAGCTGGGGCAGGAACTGGAGCTGGGGCAGGGGCAGGAGCTGGGGCACGAACTGGGGCACGAACTGGGGCAGGAGCTGGGGCAGGAGCTGGGGCAGGAGCTGGGGCAGGAGCTGGAGGAGGGGCTTGGATTCGTATAAGAGGAGGTTGATGATTGGCAGGTTTGTGGACAGGGGGAGGGGCCTGATGATGCAGCATGGGGGGGGCGATGATTGGAGCTTCTGGGGTGGGCGAAGTCAAAACTGAAGAAGAAAAAGGAAATGATGATCAGAGGTCACATGACCGATTGTACCCCTGTAGGTTCCTTGAGATGACTTGTTGTTCTAAGTAAAGATGGATAACGTACTTCTGTCCAGGGTTCCTTTGGGCGGGACGGCCGGCAGCTGGCGCGTTCTGCGGCTGCAGACGGGCGATCCTGTTGGACTGGAGGTTGTGGATCGAGGGTTCACCCTGTCAGAGGTCAGAGGTCAGAGGTCAGCTAACACTGATCAATCAATCAATAAATGCAGTGATCACTGGTCTCCATGGTTACAAGCATAAAGAAACTGGAAACGATGAGTGACGATGACATCATGCTGCACACAGAAATCATGTGACTGAAAACCAAAGAGGGTCAGTGTGATGTCATCAGGGTCAGTGTGATGTCATCAGGGTCAGCGTGATGTTATCAGGGTCAGCGTGATGTCATCAGGGTCAGTGTGATGTCATCAGGGTCAGTGTGATGTCATCAGGGTCAGCGTGATGTCATCAGGGTCAGTGTGATGTCATAGGTGTCAGAGTGATGTCATAGGTGTCAGTGTGATGTCATAGGTGTCAGCGTGATGTCATAGGTGTCAGAGTGATGTCATAGGTGTCAGTGTGATGTCATAGGTGTCAGCGTGATGTCATAGGTGTCAGTGTGATGTCATAGGTGTCAGTGTGATGTCATAGGTGTCAGTGTGATGTCATCAGGGTCAGTGTGATGTCATCAGGGTCAGTGTGATGTCATAGGTGTCAGTGTGATGTCATAGGTGTCAGCGTGATGTCATCAAGGTTCTCTCTCTCTCTCTCTCTCTCTCTACCTCAGCAGTTCCTCATCGAAGGCGTCGGGTTCGAAGGGGAAGTCTGGGATGAAGTCCTGGCTGAAAACAGAAACACGGCCGTCAGTCACAAGTCTGTCACTTAATATTCAGAATCTCCACAAATCTTCCTCCATGTCTCCCCAAACAGACTCAGACTGATATTCACTGTGATTTGTACTTTATGTAAAACATAACAAATGTCTTCATAAACTCCATTGAAGGTTTCTCACGGCTGGATTTGATCAGCAGGAAATGAATCCTTTCAGAATAAAGTGTTCATATTGTATGGCACAACATTACCCATCAGCCCCGGGGCTCACCTGTAGTCCTCACAGTTCCCGTTCATCATGTGGTTCGGCCACGAAGAGTTCGGACCATTAAAGTGTCTACAGAGAAAGTACACACTGATCAGGTACTAGTACTACTACTGCAGTACTTAGTACTACTAGTACTACTACTGGTACTACTAGTACTACTACTGCAGTACTACTACTACTACTGCAGTACTTACTACTACTACTACTATTACTACTACTGCTTGTAGTACTTATACTAGTACTACTACTACTACTGCAGTACTTTTACTAGTACTACTACTATTACTACTGGTAGTACTTTTACTAGTACTACTACTATTACTACTGGTAGTACTTATACTAGTACTACTACTACTTGTAGTACTTATACTAGTACTACTACTACTTGTAGTACTTGTACCTGTCGTATGAATCCAAAGAGTTGGCGACAGACATTCTCCTCAAATTCCTCCTGAACACAGAAACACAGTCAGACCAGTACAGCTAGAACTAGAACCATCCTACCACCAGCACTAGAACCATCCTACCACCAGTACAGCTAGAACTAGAACCATCCTACCACCAGCACTAGAACCATCCTACCACCAGTACAGCTAGAACTAGAACCATCCTACCACCAGTACAGCTAGAACTAGAACCATCCTACTACCAGTACAGCTAGAACTAGAACCATCCTACCACCAGCACTAGAACCATCCTACCGCCAGTACAGCTAGAACTAGAACCATCCTACCACCAGCACTAGAACCATCCTACCGCCAGCACTAGAACCATCCTACCGCCAGCACTAGAACCATCCTACCGCCAGTACAGCTAGAACTAGAACCATCCTACCACCAGTACAGCTAGAACTAGAACCATCCTACCACCAGTACAGCTAGAACTAGAACCATCCTACCACCAGTACAGCTAGAACTAGAACCATCCTACCACCAGTACAGCTAGAACTAGAACCATCCTACCGCCAGTACTAGAACCATCCTACCACCAGCACTAGAACCATCCTACTGCCAGTACAGCTAGAACTAGAACCGTCCTACCACCAGTACAGCTAGAACTAGAACCGTCCTACCACCAGTACAGCTAGAACTAGAACCGTCCTACCACCAGTACAGCTAGAACTAGAACCGTCCTACCACCAGTACAGCTAGAACTAGAACCGTCCTACCGCCAGTACAGCTAGAACTAGAACCATCCTCCCACCAGCACTAGAACCATCCTACCACCAGCACTAGAACCATACTACCACCAGCACTAGAACCATCCTACCATCAGCACTAGAACCATCCTACCACCAGCACTAGAACCATACTACCACCAGCACTAGAACCATCCTACCATCAGCACTAGAACCATCCTACCATCAGCACTAGAACCATCCTACCATCAGCACTAGAACCATCCTACCATCAGCACTAGAACCATCCTACCACCAGCACTAGAACCATCAGCACTAGAACCATCCTACCACCAGCACTAGAACCATACTACCATCAGCACTAGAACCATCAGCACTAGAACCATCAGCACTAGAACCATCCTACCACCAGCACTAGAACCATCCTACCACCAGCACTAGAACCATACTACCACCAGCACTAGAACCATACTACCACCAGCACTAGAACCAACATTACAATAGCACTAGAACTGTAGTAGAACCAGTACTAGAACAATATTAGAACCAGCCCATCCAGTGTGGACCTGGTGCGTTGCCATGGTTACCTCTCCAGGCTGCTGTACTGGCCGGCGTCGGAGAGCGCTCGGCTCATCTTGGATCCTCGCAGCAGCCGCACGGCTTCGTCCCGGTACAACGGATACAGAGCGTTACCGCTGGCAACCAGGGAAAGGTCAGAGGTCAGAGGTCAGAGGTCAAAGATCAGGAAGTGATGGCTGCTGTTCTTCACTTTGTGTGTTTGTGTGAGAGTGAAAGGATCTCTGCTGTCAGAACCTGGCTCTGACAGCGGAACCCAGTTCTGACAGCGGAACCCTGCTCTGTCAGCAGAACCCGGCTCTGTCAGCAGAACCCTGCTCTGACAGCGGAACCCAGCTCTGCCAGCAGAACCTGGCTCTGCCAGTAGCGGCTCACCTCTGGCTCGGCGACCGTGACCTCATCCGGACCATGTCGGATCGAGCGTTGTGATTGGACGACATCACCTGGTCCGGCACAGAGAGGGAGGAGCTGTGGAAGTCTCTGCTGCTCAGCCGGCAGTCTGAGGAGGAGGAGGGGTTAGCTGCAGTGCATCATGGGAGCTCTGGCTGCAGTGCATCATGGGAGCTCTGGCTGCAGTGCATCATGGGAGCTCTGGCCGTGGCCCGCTGCAGTGCATCATGGGACAAAGAACTCACCTGCGATGACCCCGATCCCGTCCTCACAGTCGTAATCGGAGAACTCGCTGTCGCTGATCCTCTGAGATCCTGCAGAACCATGATGAGAACATTTGGAGTCAATCTGAGAACAAGACGAGAACCTTCTAGAATGTTCTCTCTGTGAGAATAAAAGGATCCGATGCTGTTCCCTGAATCTACAGAACGGAGAACCTCAGCTGTCCAGCCTACCAGAGTCCAGCCTACCAGAGTCCAGAGTCCAGCCTACCGGAGTCCAGCCTACCAGAGTCCGGCCTACCAGAGTCCAGCCTACCAGAGTCCAGCCTACCAGAGTCCAGTCTACCAGAGTCCAGTCTACCAGAGTCCAGAGTCCAGCCTACCAGAGTCCAGCCTACCAGAGTCCAGCCTACCAGAGTCCAGTCTACCAGAGTCCAGAGTCCAGTCTACCAGAGTCCAGCCTACCAGAGTCCGGCCTACCAGAGTCCAGCCTACCAGAGTCCAGCCTACCAGAGTCCAGTCTACCAGAGTCCAGTCTACCAGAGTCCAGCCTACCAGAGTCCAGCCTACCAGAGTCCAGAGTCCAGCCTACCGGAGTCCAGCCTACCAGAGTCCGGCCTACCAGAGTCCAGCCTACCAGAGTCCAGCCTACCAGAGTCCAGTCTACCAGAGTCCAGAGTCCAGTCTACCAGAGTCCAGCCTACCAGAGTCCGGCCTACCAGAGTCCAGCCTACCAGAGTCCAGCCTACCAGAGTCCAGCCTACCAGAGTCCAGCCTACCAGAGTCCAGTCTACCAGAGTCCAGCCTACCAGAGTCCAGCCTACCGGAGTCCAGTCTACCAGAGTCCGGCCTACCAGAGTC
>JAJDFG010000620.1:45000-57500 GCA_021039105.1 Scomber colias
GTGTGTGTACCTGCCCTCAGGTGTGTGTACCTGGCCTCAGGTGTGTGTGTACCTGGCCTCAGGTGTGTGTACCTGGCCTCAGGTGTGTGTGTGTACCTGCCCTCAGGTGTGTGTGTGTACCTGCCCTCAGGTGTGTGTGTACCTGCCCTCAGGTGTGTGTGTACCTGCCCTCAGGTGTGTGTGTACCTGCCCTCAGGTGTGTGTGTACCTGGCCTCAGGTGTGTGTGTACCTGGCCTCAGGTGTGTGTACCTGGCCTCAGGTGTGTGTGTACCTGGCCTCAGTGTGTGTATCTGGCCTCAGGTGTGTGTGTACCTGGCCTCAGTGTGTGTATCTGGCCTCAGGTGTGTGTACCTGGCCTCAGGTGTGTGTGTACCTGGCCTCAGGTGTGTGTGTGTACCCGGCCTCAGGTGTGTGTGTGTGTGTACCTGGCCTCAGGTGTGTGTGTACCTGGCCTCAGGTGTGTGTGTACCTGGCCTCAGGTGTGTGTGTACCTGGCCTCAGGTGTGTGTGTGTGTGTGTGTGTACCTGGCCTCAGGTGTGTGTGTACCTGGCCTCAGGTGTGTGTGTACCTGGCCTCAGGTGTGTGTGTGTGTGTGTGTACCTGGCCTCAGGTGTGTGTGTACCTGGCCTCAAGTGTGTGTGTACCTGGCCTCAGGTGTGTGTGTGTGTGTGTACCTGGCCTCAGGTGTGTGTGTGTGTGTGTACCTGGCCTCAGGTGTGTGTACCTGGCCTCAGGTGTGTGTGTACCTGGCCTCAGGTGTGTGTGTGTGTGTGTGTGTACCTGGCCTCAGGTGTGTGTGTACCTGGCCTCAGGTGTGTGTGTACCTGGCCTCAGGTGTGTGTGTGTGTGTGTGTACCTGGCCTCAGGTGTCCCACAGTGTCAGCCAGACTTCCTCTCTTCACTTTGGTGATGAAAGCACAGAGACAACCGGACTCCGTCATCTTTCCCCCGACAACCTGAGAACAACCTGCCCATGAGCAAGGCACCTCACACTGAAGGTAACAAGAGGAGGAGGAGGAGGAGGAGGAGGAGAGGAGAGGAGGAGGAGGAGTAGGAGGAGAGGAGAGGAGGAAGAGGAGGAGGAGGAGGAAAAGGAGGAGGAGGAGGAGGAAGAGAAGAGGACGAAGAGGAGGAGGAGGAGGAGGAGGAGGAGAAGAGGAGGAGGAGTAGGAGGAGAAGAGGAGGAGGAGGAAGAGGAGGAGGAGGAAGAGGAGAGGAGGAGGAGGAGGAGGAGAAGAGGAGGAGTAGGAGGAGAAGAGGAGGAGGAGGAAGAGGAGGAGGAGGAAGAGGAGAGGAGGAGGAGGAGGAGGAAGAGGAGAGGAGGAGGAGGAAGAGAAGAGGAGGAAGAGGAGAGGAGGAAGAGAAGGAGGAGTAAAGGAGGAAGCGGAGGAGGAAGAGGAGTAAAGGACGAATAGGAGGAGGAAGAGGAAGAAGAGGAGGAGGAGGAGGAGGAAGAGGAGGAGGAGGAAGAGAAGGAGGAGTAAAGGAGGAAGCGGAGGAGGAAGAGGAGTAAAGGACGAATAGGAGGAGGAAGAGGAAGAAGAGGAGGAGGAGGAGGAGGAAGAGGAGTAAAGGACGAATAGGAGGAGGAGGAGGAGGAAGAGGAGGAGGAAGAGGAGGAGGAGGAAGAGGAGGAGGTGCTCACCTTGAGTCCCAGCAGAGCTCCCATATCTGCAGGAACCGTCCCGTCCTTCATCCTCTTGTTCAGCACAACTCGACCAATCAGACGCTCCCCATCCTTGGACGGCTGCCATGTGACTGGCTGCTGATGAAACAGGAAACACAGCTCTGACCAATCAGCTCACTGATCAGGAGGCAGGCTCCGCCCCCCTCAATCAGCTGATATTTGTTTTAATCCATAAAGATGAGACAGACAGGTGGAGGACAGACAGACAGGTGGAGGACAGACAGGTGGAGGACAGACAGACAGACAGGTGGAGGACAGACAGACAGACAGACAGACAGAGAGACAGACAGACAGACAGGTGGAGGACGGACAGACAGGTGGAGGACAGACAGACAGGTGGAGGACAGACAGGTGGAGGACAGACAGACAGACAGACAGACAGGTGGAGGACAGACAGACAGGTGGAGGACAGACAGGTGGAGGACAGACAGACAGGTGGAGGACAGACAGACAGGTGGAGGACAGACAGACAGACAGACAGACAGGTGGAGGACAGACAGACAGACAGTTGGAGGACAGACAGACAGGTGGAGGACAGACAGACAGACAGACAGGTGGAGGACAGACAGGTGGAGGACAGAGACAGACAGACAGGTGGAGGACAGACAGACAGACAGACAGACAGGTGGAGGACAGACAGACAGGTGGAGGACAGACAGACAGACAGGTGGAGGACAGACAGACAGACAGGTTGAGGACAGACAGACAGACAGACAGACAGGTGGAGGACAGACAGACAGACAGGTTGAGGACAGACAGACAGACAGACAGACAGACAGACAGGTGGAGAACAGACAGACAGGTGGAGGACAGACAGACAGGTGGAGGACAGACAGACAGACAGACAGACAGACAGACAGACAGGTGGAGAACAGACAGACAGACAGACAGACAGGTGGAGGACAGACAGACAGGTGGAGAACAGACAGACAGACAGACAGACAGGTGGAGGACAGACAGACAGACAGACAGACAGACAGACAGACAGACAGACAGGTGGAGGACAGACAGACAGACAGACAGACAGACAGACAGGTGGAGGACAGACAGACAGAGAGACAGACAGACAGACAGACAGGTGGAGGACAGACAGGTGGAGGACAGACAGACAGGTGGAGGACAGACAGACAGACAGGTGGAGGACAGACAGACAGGTGGAGTACAGACAGACAGACAGACAGACAGACAGAGAGACAGATAGACAGACAGACAGGTGGAGGACAGACAGACAGGTGGAGGACAGACAGACAGACAGACAGACAGACAGGCAGGTGGAGGACAGACAGACAGACAGACAGACAGGTGGAGGACAGACAGACAGACAGGCAGGTGGAGGACAGACAGACAGACAGACAGACAGACAGACAGACAGGTGGAGGACAGACAGACAGACAGACAGACAGGCAGGTGGAGGACAGACAGACAGACAGACAGGTGGAGGACAGACAGACAGAGGGACAGGTGGAGGACAGACAGACAGACAGACAGACAGACAGACAGGAGGACAGACAGACAGACAGGTGGAGGTGGGCGGGGCTTACCATGAAGGCAGGCTCGCCTTGCCAGGATCCAGGATCCCACCATTGGCTGTCCATGTCTCCTAGCAACAAGCAGAGCAGAGGTCAAAGGTCAGTGAAGTCGTTTCTTAATAGAAGGGATGGAGTAGGATGGACTAGGATGAAATAGGATGGAGAGGGATGGAGTAGGATGGAGAGGGATGGAGTAGGATGGACTAGGATGAAATAGGATGGAGAGGGATGGAGTAGGATGGACTAGGATGAAATAGGATGGAGAGGGATGGAGTAGGATGGAGAGGGATGGACTAGGATGGAGAGGGATGGAGTAGGATGGAGTAGGATGGAGAGGGATGGAGAGGGATGGACTAGGATGGAGTAGGATGGAGTAGGATGGAGAGGGATGGAGAGGGATAGAGTAGGATGGAGTGGGATGGAGTAGGATGGAGAGGGATGGAGAGGGATGGAGAGGGATGGAGTAGGATGGAGAGGGATGGAGGAGGATGGACTAGGATGAATTAGGATGGAGAGGGATGGAGTAGGATGGAGAGGGATGGAGTAGGATGGAGAGGGATAGGGTAGGATGGACTAGGATGAAATAGGATGGAGAGGGATGGAGTAGGATGGAGAGGGATGGACTAGGATGGAGTAGGATGGAGTAGGATGGAGAGGGATGGAGAGGGATAGAGTAGGATGGAGTGGGATGGAGTAGGATGGAGAGGGATGGAGAGGGATGGAGAGGGATGGAGTAGGATGGAGAGGGATGGAGGAGGATGGACTAGGATGAATTAGGATGGAGAGGGATGGAGTAGGATGGAGAGGGATGGAGTAGGATGGAGAGGGATAGGGTAGGATGGACTAGGATGAAATAGGATGGAGTAGGATGGAGAGGGTTAGGGCTAACCCTTTCACACATTCAGTTTTAAAAGGTTCCACCAGCTCCTCCACCAACTCCTCTATCAGCTCCTCCACCAGCTCCTCTATCAGCTCCTCTATCAGCTCCTCCACCAGCTCCTCTATCAGCTCCTCTATCAGCTCCTCCACCAGCTCCTCCACCAGCTCCTCCACCAGCTCCTCTATCAGCTCCTCTATCAGCTCCTCTATCAGTTCCTCCACCAGCTCCTCTATCAGCTCCCCCACCAGCTCCTCCACCAGCTCCTCTATCAGCTCCTCCACCAGTTCCTCTATCAGCTCCTCCACCAGCTCCTCTATCAGCTCCTCCACCAGCTCCTCCACCAGCTCCTCTATCAGCTCCTCCACCAGCTCCTCCACCAGCTCCTCTATCAGCTCCTCCACCAACTACCCCACCAGCTCCTCTACCAGCTCCCTCACCAGCTCCTCCACCAGCTCCTCCACCAGCTCCTCTATCAGCTCCTCCACCAGCTCCTCCACCAGCTCCTCTATCAGCTCCTCCACCAGCTCCTCCACCAGCTCCTCTATCAGCTCCTCCACCAGCTCCTCTATCAGCTCCCCCACCAGCTCCTCTATCAGCTCCTCCACCAGCTCCACCACCAGCTCCTCTATCAGCTCCTCCACCAGCTCCTCTATCAGCTCCTCTATCAGCTCCTCCACCAGCTCTCCCACCAGCTCCTCTACCAGCCCCCTCACCAGCTCCTCCACCAGCTCCTCCACCAGCTCCTCTATCAGCTCCTCCACCAGCTCCTCTATCAGCTCCTCCACCAGCTCCTCTATCAGCTCCCCCACCAGCTCCTCTATCAGCTCCTCCACCAGCTCCACCACCAGCTCCTCTATCAGCTCCTCTATCAGCTCCTCCACCAGCTCCTCCACCAGCTCCTCTATCAGCTCCTCCACCAGCTCCTCCACCAGCTCCTCTATCAGCTCCTCTATCAGCTCCTCCACCAACTCCTCTATCAGCTCCTCCACCAACTCCTCTATCAGCTCCTCCATCAGCTCCTCCACCAGCTCCTCCACCGGCTCCTCTACCAGCTCCTCCACCAGCTCCCCCACCAGCTCCCCCACCAGCTCCTCCATCAGCTCCTCCACCAGCTCCTCCATCAGATCCTCTACCAGCTCCTCTACCAGCTCCTCTATCAGCTCCTCCACCAGCTCCTCCACCAGCTCCTCTATCAGCTCCTCCACCAGCTCCTCCACCAGCTCCTCTATCAGCTCCTCTATCAGCTCCCCCACCACCTTCTCCACCAGCTCCTCCACCAGCTCCTCTATTAGCTCCCCCACCAGCTCCTCTATCAGCTCCTCCACCAGCTCCACCACCAGCTCCTCTATCAGCTCCTCCACCAGCTCCCCCACCAGCTCCTCTACCAGCCCCCTCACCAGCTCCTCCACCAGCTCCTCCACCAGCTCCTCTATCAGCTCCTCCACCAGCTCCTCCACCAGCTCCTCTATCAGCTCCTCCACCAGCTCCTCCACCAGCTCCTCTATCAGCTCCTCCACCAGCTCCTCTATCAGCTCTCCCACCAGCTCCTCTATCAGCTCCTCCACCAGCTCCACCACCAGCTCCTCTATCAGCTCCTCCACCAGCTCCTCTATCAGCTCCTCTATCAGCTCCTCCACCAGCTCCTCTATCAGCTCCTCCATTAGCTCCTCCACCGGCTCCTCCACCGGCTCCTCTACCAGCTCCTCCACCAGCTCCCCCACCAGCTCCCCCACCAGCTCCTCCATCAGCTCCTCCACCAGCTCCTCCATCAGATCCTCTACCAGCTCCTCTATCAGCTCCTCTACCAGCTCCCCCACCAGCTCCCCCACCACCTTCTCCACCAGCTCCTCCACCAGCTCCTCCACCAGCTCCCCCACCAGCTCCTCCACCAGCTCCTCTATCAGCTCCTCTACCAGCTCCCCCACCAGCTCCTCTACCAGCTCCTCCACCAGCTCCTCCACCAGCTCCTCTACCAGCTCCCCCACCAGCTCCTCCACCAGCTCCTCCACCAGCTCCTCTACCAGCTCCTCCACCAGCTCCTCCACCAGCTCCTCTATCAGCTCCCCCACCAGCTCCTCCACCAGCTCCTCTATCAGCTCCTCTACCAGCTCCCCCACCAGCTCCCCCACCAGCTCCTCTACCAGCTCCTCCACCAGCTCCTCCACCAACTCCTCCACCAGCTCCTCTATCAGCTCCTCCACCAGCTCCTCTATCAGCTCCCCCACCAGCTCCTCCACCAGCTCCTCTATCAGCTCCCCCACCAGCTCCTCCACCAGCTCCTCCACCAGCTCCTCCACCAGCTACTCTACCAGCTCCCCCACCAGCTCCTCCACCAGCTCCTCCACCAGCTCCTCTATCGGCTCCTCCACCAGCTCCTCCACCAACTCCTCCACCAGCTCCCCCACCAGCACCTCCACCAGCTCCTCTATCAGCTCCTCCACCAGCTCCTCCACCAGCTCCTCTATCAGCTCCTCCACCTGCTCCCCCACCAGCTCCTCTATCAGCTCCTCCACCAGCTCCTCCACCAGCTCCTCCACCAGCTTTCCCACCAGCTCCTCTATCAGCTCCTCTATCAGCTCCCCCACCAGCTCCTCCACCAGCTCCTCCACCAGCTCCTCCATCAGCTCCTCCATCAGCTCCTCCACCAGCTCCTTTATCAGCTCCTCTACCAGCTCCTCCACCAGCTCCTCTATCAGCTCCTCCACCAGCTCCTCCACCAGCTCCCCCACCAGCTCCTCCACCAGCTCCTCTATCAGCTCCTCCACCAGCTCCTCCATCAGCTCCTCCACCAGCTCCTTTATCAGCTCCTCTACCAGCTCCTCCACCAGCTCCTCTATCAGCTCCTCCACCAGCTCCTCCACCAGCTCCCCCACCAGCTCCTCCACCAGCTCCTCTATCAGCTCCTCCACCAGCTCCTCCACCAGCTCCCCCACCAGCTCCTCCACCAGCTCCTCCACCAGCTCCTCTATCAGCTCCCCCACCAGCTCCTCCACCAGCTCCTCCACCAGCTCCTCCATCAGCTCCTCCACCAGCTTCCCCACCAGCTCCTTTATCAGCTCCTCTACCAGCTCCTCCACCAGCTCCTCTATCAGCTCCTCCACCAGCTCCCCCACCAGCTCCTCCACCAGCTCCTCTATCAGCTCCTTTATCAGCTCCTCCACCAGCTCCTCTATCAGCTCCTCCACCAGCTCCCCCACCAGCTCCTCCACCAGCTCCTCTATCAGCTCCTCCACCAGCTCCTCTATCAGCTCCTCCACCAACTCCTCCACCAGCTCCTCCACCAACTCCCCCACCTGCTCCCCCACCAGCTCCTCTATCAGCTCCTCCACCAGCTCCTCCACCAGCTCCTCTATCAGCTCCTCTATCAGCTCCTCCACCAGCTCCTCCACCAGCTCCCCCACCAGCTCCTCCACCAGCTCCTCTATCAGCTCCCCCACCAGCTCCTCCACCAGCTCCTCCACCAGCTCCTCCATCAGCTCCTCCACCAGCTTCCCCACCAGCTCCTTTATCAGCTCCTCTACCAGCTCCTCCACCAGCTCCTCTATCAGCTCCTCCACCAGCTCCTCCACCAGCTCCTCTATCAGCTCCTTTATCAGCTCCTCTACCAGCTCCTCCACCAGCTCCTCTATCAGCTCCTCCACCAGCTCCCCCACCAGCTCCTCCACCAGCTCCTCTATCAGCTCCTCCACCAGCTCCTCTATCAGCTCCTCCACCAACTCCTCCACCAGCTCCTCCACCAACTCCCCCACCTGCTCCCCCACCAGCTCCTCTACCAGCTCCTCCACCAGCTCCTCCACCAGCTCCTCTCTGTTGTCTCATGTTGATGTTTGAATGTGAACCACAATCAGCTGTTCTGGGGGGGGGTTGGGGGGGGGGGGGGTGCATGTCGCCTGTAATCCGTCTTTACACACTGAGTCTAAGCTGCTTTACACACACACACACACACACACACACATACACACACACACACACACACACACACATACACACACACACACACACACACAACACACACACACACAACACACACACACACACACACACTCTCTCTCTTTTGTTTAATTCCTGGAGACACAAACATGAACTCTGACCCGAAAATCACCTGTCCTCTTCCACCTGTCCTCACCCACCTGTCCTCATCTACCTGTCCTCACCCACCTGTCCTCTCCTCTCCCACCTGTCCTCACCTCTACCACCTGCCCTCTCCCACATGTCCCCACCTACCTGTCCTCACCCACCTGCCCCCGCCTGTCCTCACCTGTCCCCACCTGTCCTCACCCACCTGTCCTCACCTCTACCACCTGCCCTCTCCCACATGTCCCCACCTACCTGTCCTCACCCACCTGCCCCCGCCTGTCCTCACCTGTCCCCACCTGTCCTCACCCACCTGTCTCCACCCACCTGTCCTCACCCACCTGTCATCACCCGACTGTCCATTCCCACCTGTAGTCACCCACCTGTCCCCACCCACCTGTCCTCATCCACCTGTCCTCACCCACCTGTCCTCTCCTACCTGTCCTCACCTACCTGTCATCACCCACCTGTCCTCTCCCACCTGTCCTTACCTGTCCTCACCCACCTGTCCTCACCCACCTGTCCTCTCCCACCTGTCATCACCCGACTGTCCATTCCCACCTGTAGTCACCCACCTGTCCTCACCTCTCCTCACCTGTCCTCTCCCACCTGTCCTCACCTGTCCTCTCCCACCTGTCCTCACCTCTCCTCTCCCACCTCTTCATTCCCACCTGTCCTCACCTCTCCTCTCCCTCCTGTCCATTCCAACCTGTCCTCACCCACCTGTCCTCTCCTCTCCCACCTGTCCTCACCCACCTGTCCTCACCTCTCCTCTCCCACCTCTCCATTCCCACCTGTCTTCTTCCACCTGTCCTCACCTCTCCATTCCCACCTGTCCTCACCTGTCCTCACCTCTCCTCTCCCACCTCTCCATTCCCACCTGTCCTCTCCCACCTGTCCTCACCTCTCCTAGCTGTCCTCACCTGTCCTCACCTCTCCATTCCCACCTGTCCTCACCTGTCCTCACCTCTCCTCTCCCACCTCTCCATTCCCACCTCTCCATTCCCACCTGTCCTCACCTGTCCTCACCTCTCCTCTCCCACCTGTCCTCACCCACCTGTCCTCACCTCTACCACCTGTCCCCACCTACCTGTCCTCACCTCTACCACCTGTCCCCACCTACCTGTCCTCACCCACCTGTCCTCACCTCTACCACCTGTCCCCACCTACCTGTCCTCACCCACCTGTCCTCACCTCACCCACCTGTCCTCTCCTCTCCCACCTGTCCTCACCTCTACCACCTGCCCTCTCCCACATGTCCCCACCTACCTGTCCTCACCTCTACCACCTGTCCCCACCTACCTGTCCTCACCCACCTGTCCTCACCTCACCCACCTGTCCTCTCCTCTCCCACCTGTCCTCACCTCTCCATTCCCACCTGTCCTCACCTGTCCTCACCTCTCCTAGCTGTCCTCACCTGTCCTCACCTCTCCATTCCCACCTGTCCTCACCTGTCCTCACCTCTCCATTCCCACCTGTCCTCACCTGTCCTCACCTCTCCTCTCCCACCTCTCCTCTCCCACCTCTCCATTCCCACCTCTCCATTCCCACCTGTCCTCACCTGTCCTCACCTCTCCTCTCCCACCTCTCCATTCCCACCTCTCCATTCCCACCTGTCCTCACCTGTCCTCACCTCTCCTCTCCCACCTCTCCTCACCCACCTGTCCTCACCTACCTGTCCTCACCCACCTTTTCTAACCTGTCCTCTCCCACCTGTCCTCACCCACCTGTCCTCACCTCTACCACCTGTCCCCACCTACCTGTCCTCACCCACCTGTCCTCACCTCACCCACCTGTCCTCTCCTCTCCCACCTGTCCTCACCTCTACCACCTGCCCTCTCCCACATGTCCCCACCTACCTGTCCTCACCTACCTGTCCTCACCTACCTGTCCTCACCCACCTGTCCCCACCTTCCTGTCCTCACCCACCTGCCCTCTCCCACATGTCCTCACCTACCTGTCCTCACCTCACCCACCTGTCCTCACTTCTCCTCTCCCACCTGTCCTCACCCACCTGTCCCCACCTTCCTGTCCTCACTCACCTGTCCTCACCCACCTGTCCCCACCCACCTGTCCTCACCCACCTGTCCTCACCCACCTGTCCTCACCCACCTGTGGTTGAGATCATAGACGCCAACATCTTAGCACCAGGGTCTCAGCTGTTTTCGGTGACATCACAGGAACCCTAACCCTAACCCAGGTGAGCAGTCACCTGTCAGGTGTGTCATGTCTCCGCAGTGCTCCCTGAGGCATGCTGGGTAATCCCCCCCTCCTGTTTAATCCAATAGAAACGCAGCTGAGAGCGGCCTGTCGGCTCTGCTGCAGCCAGCCTTCTGCTTTAATCTAGATCAGATAATCAGACCGGTTCTCCGGGTTCTCAGGGTTCTCCAGGTCCACCGGGATCCTCGGGGCCGGGACCGGTCCGATCTGAGGATCCGCTGAAGGTTCTCCTGATTGTTGTTCTGCGTTGGACGTTCTGAGAGAGACGGCAGCAGAGACTCTGAGCTGCTGCGGGGCTGAGAACCCTCTGAGCCAATCACAGCTCATAATCTCTGACCAGCTGACTTCTGCTCCAATGACACAGAGGCAGCAGATTAACTGATCAGCCTGACGTCTGAGCCGACAGAACAACTAGAACCCTGCAGATCAGCCACAGAACCATGACACATGCACAACCCTTTAGAACAGACGCAGAACCCTGAGAAGAACCCTACAGAACCAAGTCAAAGTTTCATGTGTATAAAACATCCTCAACCCTTAGAACCACAGAGCAGAACCACATAGAACATGAGAAGAACCGTTTGGACTTTGATGAAACAACAACCCATAGAACTGACTTAGAACCACAGAGAACAGAGACAGGAACCAAAACAGAGGAGCCCTACAGAACCACAGCAGGATTCTGTCTAATAGAACAAAACAGCAGTAGAACCTGAAGAAACAGCAGAGGAACCTTACAGACCACAGAACCTGTGACTGTGCCACAGTGTGAGCAGCGAGTACATGAAGTTAAAGTTCTAATGACAGAATTCATTAGAACATGTTCTTCTTTTTTTCAGTGTGTTGCTGTTCTTGACTTGAAGGGAGAACATTAATATTACACTGTGTGGGTTCTATAAGGAACCTTATTTTGAGTTCTGTTGTTTTGTTAACTTTAAATTTACATTTCAAAAATGTGTTCTGTGCTGAGTTTAAAGGTTCCTCAGTTAATCACAGATCACAGCACACTGAGAACACTCAGAACCATTTAGAACAACAGCTGATGGAACTGCAGAACAAACCCATAGAACCCTAAAAAGAGGAGCCATAAAAGCAGAAGAACCCAAGAGAAGAGACACAGTCCCTTATAGACTGCAGACTTTAGATTAGAACCATCCAGAACATGAAGTGTGGAACATGCAGAACCACAGAGGAACCCGTAGAGGCATTCTGCCCTCTACAGGAGGTCAGAGGTCGGGTTCTAGAGGGAACCCGGTGCTGTCAGTGAGAGGAGCTGCAGCTCAGCTGTAAGCAGATTATCACTCTGAGCTAATTACTGTCAGAGAGAACATCTCTACACATTACATCACAAGGAGACAAGGAGACATGTGAGGACACAAGGAGACATGAGGACACAAGGAGACATGAGGACACAAGGGGACATGTGAGGACACAAGGAGACATGAGGACACAAGGAGACATGTCAGGACACAAGGGGACAAGTGAGGACACAAGGAGACAGGAAGACACAAGGAGACATGAGGACACAAGGAGACATGAGGACACAAGGAGACATGTGAGGACACAAGGAGACACGAGGACACAAGGAGACACGAGGACACAAGGAGACATGTGAGGACACAAGGAGACACGAGGACACAAGGAGACACAAGGAGACATGTAAGGGGACATATGAGGACACAAGGAGACATGTGAGGACACAAGGAGCGGTTAGCATGTAGCATTAGCGGTTAGCATGTAGCATTAGCGGTTAGCATGTAGCATTAGCGGTTAGCATGTAGCACTCACGCTCGTCACAGCTTTCGTAGTCGGGCGTGGTCGCCAGGTCCTCTGACGAGCTGCTGAAGCTGCCAATCAGGTGCATCCTCCCCATCCTCCCGCCCCTCTGCCCTGCGCTCTCATTGGCCGGCTTCCTCCGGCGGGCGGGGCTTACGTCCAGGTGTTGCTGAGGGGCGGGGCTACTGCGAGGAGACGACCTCTGACCTCCAGCTCCGACCAATCCTGGAGCCCGAAGCTGCCGGACAACTGAGAGCAGAAAACACAAGTCAGAGAGCCTCTGAGCAAGGCAGCAGCAGGTTGATGGTTCTATTCCCTGTTATGAAGCAAGG
>JAJDFG010000620.1:62500-95000 GCA_021039105.1 Scomber colias
TCTTATTCAGGTTTGCCTCCAGCCAGGACTTCCACAGGGAAGGTTTCCTGTCTACTTTTATAGATGGATTATTCCAGATAGAGGCATCATCTTGTCTGTGTTGGGATATCCTGAACATCTTGTGTAGCTTTGCCCACACTGCTCTGGAGTGGTGCAGGATTGGATTACCCTCACAACCAGATTACCCACAGCATTTTGTGAAAGGGTTTCAATTGGTTTGAAAGGGGCTGTGATTTCCTTTTCTATTTGTGTCCATCCAAGGTGTGAGCCATAGCTGGCCCGATGTTTGGCTAACTTTACCATCTCAAATGCTATGTTATAAAGTTCCACATTGGGTAAGGCTAGGCCTCCTTTTCTTCTTGATTCATAAAGCTCTTGCATGGTGATTCTAGGTTTCTTTCCATTCCATAGATAGTCCTTAATTATCTGATTATACTGCTTAAAGATCCCAGCAGGAATTGTCACAGGTACCATCATTGATATGTAATTAAACTTACGGGCAATGACCATTTTAATTGTATTGATTTTCCCCATAAGTGTAGGATTTATTGATTTCCATCTGTCTAGGTCATTCTTTATTTTCTGAAACAATGGAGTCATATTAAGTTGCACAATATGACTCATGTCAGCAGTCAGTCATATACTGAGATACTTCATCCCTGATGATATCCTGTTATTCCTGCCTCCGCCCTTATTGTGATTGCCAGAGGTTCAAAGAATAAAACAAACAATAAAGGTGATAACGGATCTCCTTACTTCGATCCCTGTGAGAGAAGGGGGACATTAGTCCATTGGTGAGGACTGATGCTCTCGGTGTTGTATAGATCAGTTTAACCCAGTTGGCAAATTCTTCCAAGACATGTATTTAAAGAAGCCCACTGAACCAAGTCTGTCTCTATCAGCAGCATCACAGCTCCCACAGCTCTCTGCAGGTCTTCATGTTGTTTGGCTCGCTTGTTTATTTCTTTAAACAGCCGAGCGTTCTCCGTCTCCAAGTCCATGATTCGTGAATCAGCTTGGTGGAGCCTCTCATAGATAGCAGAGACTTCGTCTTCATCTTTGCCTGAGATGATTTAACTGATTGAACGTCAGACTGCAGGCCTTTGAGAACATCGCTGACTTGAGCCATTTCCTGCGTGGCCTTTTGTAGAGTTGCTTGAAGCGCTGTCATCTCGTCTCTCGGGGGGGCTGGCGTGTTAGCTTCCATTGTCGAGGATGCTATCTTGTTAGCTGTGGTGGCACTAGCCACATTAGCATAGCTAACACCTTGTTTAGCGGACCTTGGTTTAGAACCCAACGCCATCCCTGTGGTTTAATCACACAACTTTAAAAGTGGACCAAGTCGTTTGCACAGTACTTATCCGCCGTTTCACCTGGTTTTATTTCTCATGTAGCGAAGACTGCTGTCGAATTAGGATGACGTTGGGTGATTTCTAGGCAGCCATCTTGGTCAGCGGTCACACGTGACTTCGAACTCTTCAGGTTTCATTTAAAGAGACCCAACATTCCCACATGAGCAGCACTTGGTGACAGTGGAGAGAAAAAACTCCCTTTAACAGGAAGAACCCTCAGAACCAGACTCAGAGTGGGAGAACATCTTTTAACAGGAAGAACCCTCAGAACCAGACTCAGAGTGGGAGAACATCTTTTAACAGGAAGAACCCTCAGAACCAGACTCAGAGTGGGAGAACATCTTTTAACAGGAAGAACCCTCAGAACCAGACTCAGAGTGGGAGAACATCTTTTAACAGGAAGAACCCTGTGGACACGCCCCTCCACACACTGACCTTATTGGCTGAGAGGAGGACACGCCCCCCGCAGCGGTTGCAGAAGTTGCCCTGACAGTAGCAGCAGGTGCGGCCGCAGCCGTCAGCCATTTTTGTTTTGTGACAGACGGTGCAGGTGTGAGAGTCGGCCGGCGCTGAGTGAGCACCCTGAGGCTCCGCCCCCAGCTTCCTCACCTGGTCCTTACACATCTCAAACTGCTGATGTAACTTCCTGTTCAAACAACGAGATAAAGGACAGTTCAGAGCTCCGTCTGCTCCGTCATGTGATCAGAGTCTGAACGTCTGATTGTAGCAGCGGCTCCTGAACGCAGCACAGCTGTACTCACTGCGTCTCCTCGTCAGTCGGACCGAGAACCTGCAGAACCTCCGACACCAGCTGACTGACTCCTGACAACGGGTTCCACCTGTCCAGGTAACACACAGTCAGCTGACAGGAAGCAGGTTTCATTAACTGATCTGGGATCTGATTGGCTAGTAGCCTCCTCCAGCTGAACAGGACTGGTGCATGATGGGAAATGTAATTCTGATACTCACAAAAGTGACGAAGATTTGACTTCCTCCTGATCTCTGATGATGATGATGATGATGAAGATGATGATGGTGATGATGATGATGGTGATGATGATGAAGATGATGAAGATGATGATGATGAAACAAACACATGAAAACAAAAAGTGAAAAAGGAAAAAGCTGCAGGTTTAATATCAGTCAAATTCAAATTACATTTAATTTGAAAAAACAAAATAACAAATAACAGGAAGTAAACTGCCATGACGTGCAGTTGGCCACGCCCCTAAACTATGATGTCACTGCAGGTTACTAATTCATATCGTCACACTGTGATGTCATCACGTGTCACCGAAAACTAAAACTTACTGATCTGACCTGATGATGATAGTGTGAACTCTACGTAAATAAACTGTACGTGGGGTTGAGCATAGCTCAGCAGGTAGAGCACCCGCTCCATGTGTTGAGGCTACAGTCCTCGTTGCAGGCGACCCCGGTTCGAATCCTGAGCCAAGCGGTCTTATCCTGCGTGTCATTCCCCCCTCTCTCTGCCTCCTGTTTCCTGTCTATCTCCACTGTCCTGAGCATTAAAGGCAAAAAAGCCCAAAAAATATACTTTTTTAAAAAAAAAATAAAAAAAATAAAATAAACTGTACGTGAAAACAAATCTACGTGAACAAAACTCTACGTAGGCGTGCTGGTAGTGGAGCAGCCGACCCCGGTTAGAATCCGGGTCTGTCCTGTTTCCTGTCTGGCTGCTGCTGAATAAAGACGTCTACGCCGAAAAAAACCCTCTACGTAAACAAAACTTTACCTAAACAAAACTCCACGTAAACAAAACTCCACGTAAACAAAACTCCACGTAAACAAAACTTTACCTAAACAAAACTCTACGTAAACAAAACCCCACGTAAACAAAACTCTACATAAACAAAACTACGTAAACAAAACTTTACGTAAACAAAACTTCACGTGAATAAAACTCTACGTAAACAAAACTCTACGTGAACAAAACTCTACATAAACAAAACTCTACGCTAACAAAACTCTACGTAAACAAAACCACGTAAACAAAACTCTACGTAAACAAAACCACGTAAACATAACTCTACATAAACAAAACTTCACGTAAACAAAACTAAGTAAACAAAACTCTACGTGAATAAAACTCTACGTAAACAAAATTATACGCAAACAAAACTCTACGTGAACAAAATTCTACGCAAACAAAATTCTACGTAAACAAAACTTCACGTAAACAAAACTGTAAGCAAACAAAACTCTACGTAAACAAAACTCTACGTAAACAAAACTCTACGTAAACAAAACAAAACTCTACGTAAACAAAACTGTACGTGAACAAAACTCTACGTGAATAAAACTCTACGTGAATAAAACTTTACGTAAACAAAACTCTACGTGAATAAAACTCTACGTGAAAATTTTTTTAAGTGAACAAAACTACGTGAATAAAACTGTACGTGAAAAAAAATTTAAGTGAACAAAACTCTACGTGAACAAAACTCTACGTGAACAAAACTCTACGTAAACAAAACTTCACGTGAATAAAACTCTACGTTAACAAAACTCTACGTGAACAAAACTCTACGTAAACAAAACTCTACGCTAACAAAACTCTACGTAAACAAAACCACGTAAACAAAACTCTACGTAAACAAAACTTCACGTAAACAAAACTCTACATAAACAAAACTTCACGTAAACAAAACTTCACGTACACAAAACTCTACGTAAACAAAACTAAGTAAACAAAACTCTACGTAAACAAAACTTAACGTAAACAAAACTCTACGTAAACAAAACTTCACGTAAACAAAATTCTACGTAAACAAAACTCTACACAAACAAAACTTTACTCAAACAAAACTTCACGCAAACAAAACTCTACGTAAACAAAACTCTATGTGAACAAAACTTTACGTAAACAAAACTCTACGTAAACAAAACTTTACGCAAACAAAACTCTACGTAAACAAAATTCTACGTAAACAAAACTCTACGTAAACAAAACTCTACTTAAACAAAATTCTACATAAACAAAACTCTACGTAAACAAAATTCTACATAAACAAAACTCTACGTAAACAAAATTCTACGTAAACAAAACTTCACGTAAACAAAACTGTAAGCAAACAAAACTCTATGTAAACAAAACTCTAAGTAAACAAAACTCTACGTGAATAAAACTCTACGTAAACAAAATTGTACGTGAACAAAACTCTACGTGAATAAAACTCTACGTGAATAAAACTTTACGTGAACAAAACTACGTGAATAAAACTGTACGTGAAAAAAAATGTAAGTGAACAAAACTCCACGCAAACAAAACTTTACGTAAACAAAACTCTACGTAAACAAAACTTTACGCGAATAAAACTCTACGTAAACAAAACTGTACGTGAACAAAACTCTACGTGAATAAAACTTTACGTGAACAAAACTACGTGAATAAAACTGTACGTGAAAAAAAATTTAAGTGAACAAAACTCTACGCAAACAAAACTCTACGTAAACAAAACTCTACGTGAACAAAACTTTACGTAAACAAAACTCTACGTAAACAAAACTTTACGCAAACAAAACTTTACGCAAACAAAACTCTACGTAAACAAAACTCTACGTGAATAAAACTCTACGTAAACAAAACTCTACGTGAATAAAACTGTACGTAAACAAAACTCTACGTGAACAAAACTCTACGTGAATAAAACTCTACGTGAATAAAACCGTACGTAAACAAAACTCTACGTGAATAAAACTCTACGTGAATAAAACTCTACGTAAACAAAATTCTACGTGAATAAAACTCTACGTAAACAAAATTCTACGTGAACAAAACTCTACGTAAACGAACTCTACGTAAACAAAACTCTACGTAAACTCAAGTAAACAAAACTTCACGTAAACAAAACTACGTGAAAAAAACTTTACGTAAACAAAACTCCACGCAAACAAAACTGTACGTAAACAAAACTCTACGTGAATAAAACTCTACGTGAATAAAACTCTACGTAAACAAAACTCTACGTAAACAAAACCCTACGTGAATAAAACTGTACGTAAACAAAACTATACGTGAATAAAACTCTACGTAAACAAAACTCTACGCAAACAAAACTCTACGTAAACAAAATTTTACGTAAACAAAACTCCACGTAAATAAAACTCCACGTAAACAAAACTCTACGTAAACAAAACTCTACGTGAACATAAATTTGCCGCTTCAGTTAAAATAGAAGTGTGATGACGTTTATTAGACTTCTGACGCTAAATGTTTGAATCATCTTTCAATGATCTCACCGTCATACGTCATAAACGATTAATACGTCATAAATCAGTCTGATTAATCAATAAAAGCTTCACTGGTCTGACAGAGCAACAGACTCCTGATCAGGCATCAATAATCAATGATCTCCTTACTTCCGCGCGCTCTGCTCCTCCTTCTTCTGTCGGTCCATCACTGACCGGATGATGCTCCGCTCCTCCTCCGTCAGGTGGCTCAGGTCCGGTGCCTCCGGTGTCTCCGGTGTTCCGGTCCCGGTCCCGGCAGTCATCCTGCGGTCTCCCCGGCGGAGAGGCTGCGCTGCTCGGCCTGCAGCTGCCGCGGTGTCCGCTGCTCTGGTTCTCACAGACAGACAGACAGAGAGGAAGAGGAGGAAGAAGAGGAAGGAGGAAGAGTATAATCCTCCATACACTGAGGAGTTAGCGTGACGACGTTACGCACAGCAAAGATCAGCAGGTCACGAGGCGGCGGGGGGGGGGGGGGTTATAGTCTAAAGTTAAACTAGATGTCTGAGTGTGTGTATGTGTGTGTATCTGTGTGTGTGTGTGTGTATCTGTGTGTGTGTGTGTGTCTGTGTGTGTCTGAGTGTTAGGGGGCGGGGGGGGGGTCTCCATTGACTCAAAGCAGCTGAAACTGGTTCATTTATAAATATAATATAATATATAATATATTTATGTATAATATTAGTGTCTGCTGTCATTTATCTTTGTTATTAATAAAGTTCTCTGTTTTTTTCCAGCAGCTTTAAATAAAACTTTAAATCTGTTTTAATCCTGCTGAGGGTCAAAGGTCACAGTGACTGTCACTGATCAGCTGTTATTGATCAGCTGTTATTGATCACTGATCAGCTGTTATTGATCACTGATCAGCTGTTATTGATCAGCTGTTATTGATCACTGATCAGCTGTTACTGATCACTGATCAGCTGTTATTGATCAGCTGTTATTGATCACTGATCAGCTGTTACTGATCACTGATCAGCTGTTATTGATCACTGATCAGCTGTTATTGATCAGCTGTTATTGATCACTGATCAGCTGTTATTGATCACTGATCAGCTGTTATTGATCAGCTGTTATTGATCACTGATCAGCTGTTATTGATCACTGATCAGCTGTTATTGATCAGCTGTTATTGATCACTGATCAGCTGTTATTGATCACTGATCAGCTGTTATTGATCAGCTGTTATTGATCACTGATCAGCTGTTACTGATCACTGATCAGCTGTTATTGATCAGCTGTTATTGATCACTGATCAGCTGTTATTGATCACTGATCAGCTGTTATTGATCAGCAGTTATTGATCACTGATCAGCTGTTACTGATCACTGATCAGCTGTTATTGATCAGCTGTTATTGATCACTGATCAGCTGTTACTGATCACTGATCAGCTGTTATTGATCACTGATCAGCAGTTATTGATCACTGATCAGCTGTTATTGATCACTGATCAGCTGTTATTGATCAGCTGTTATTGATCACTGATCAGCTGTTACTCAATCATCAATCAATCAATCAATCTTTATTTGTATAGCGCCAAATCACAACAAAGTTATCTCAAGGCACTTTACACATAGAGCAGGTTCTAAACCGAACTCTTCAGGTTTTAACTTTAAAGAGACCCAACATTCCCACATGAGACACAGTGGAGAGAAAAAACTCCCTTTTAACAGGAAGAAACCTCAGAACCAGACTCAGAAGTGGGCGGACATCTGCCTCGACCGGTTGGGGTTGAGAGGAGAGAAAGGAAGGATAGAGGAGAGAGGCACAATGAAAATCAACAATGGAGCCAGATGGTCCGGGACTGGAATCCGTCATCCGGACGTCTACAGGCCCAGATTACCTGTAGGACGAGAAAGCAGAGCCAGAAACCAGAAACCAGAAAGACAACTTCCGGGGAAGAAGTTTAGGTTATTGAATGCATTAATAGAACATGAGTGTTAATGGATATAGATAGATAGATAGAGAGAGAGAGAGAGAGAGAGAGAGAGGCCCGGTGCATCATGGGGGTGGGGGTCCCCCGGCAATCTAAGCCTATGGCAGCATGAGTTAAGAGCTCAAAGAGCCCTAACTATAAGCTTTATCAAAAAGGAAAGTTTTAAGCCTACTCTTAAATGTAGGGAGGGTGTCTGCCCCCCGGACCAAATCTGGAAGATGGTTCCACAGGAGAGGAGCCTGATAGCTGAAGGCTCTACCTCCTGTTCTACTTTTAGAGATATTAGGAACCACAAGTAGACCTGCATGCTGGGAGCGCAGTCTTCTAGTAGGTACATAAGGTACTATCAGTTCTTTGAGATATGATGGGGCCTGACCATTGAGAGCTTTGAAGGTGAGGAGGAGGATTTTGAATTCTATTCTAAATTTTACGGGAAGCCAATGCAGTGAAGCCAAGATGGGAGTAATATGATCTCTCTTTCTAGTTTTTGTCAGAACACGGGCAGCTGCATTCTGGACCAGCTGGAGAGTCTTTAGAGACTTGTTAGGACAGCCTGATAATAATGAATTGCAGTAGTCCAGCCTAGAAGTAACAAATGCATGGACTAGTTTTTCAGCATCATTTTGGGACAGGATATGTCTAATTTTTGCAATATTACGCAGATGAAAGAAGGCAGTCCTTGAAATTTGTTTTACTGATCACTGATCAGCTGTTATTGATCACTGATCAGCTGTTACTGATCACTGATCAGCTGTTATTGATCACTGATCAGCTGTTATTGATTATTGGTTTAGGGTGGGGGGGGGGCATAATGAGCAGAGGTGTTGTTTCCCTCAGACAGTTTCTCAGTGTGAACTCCGCTTGTTTACTCTGCTGGTCATTAAATCACTTTCTGTTTATATCTGTTTTATTTTCTTTTCTTTTCATTTCTTTTATATTATTTAATTTTATCTTATTGATCAAAATATCGGAGTCACTTCTTCACCTTTATAATTTAACATTTCCAGTTTCTGGATAATTCTTTATTTCTTATTAATAATTCATTATTAACACAAAGATGAAATAAAACATGAAACAGTTTTTATTGTAAGACACAGAGTGACATCAGTTCATCTCAACAACCAATCAGAGACTCTGATTGGTCAACATGTCACATGACCAGAGCCTTTAATGTAGTTCAGACATTAACATAAAACATGACGACTCTTCCTACTGTCAGTCCTTCATTCTGGACTAGAAATGATTCATTACACAAACTACATTATAATTACACTACAATGATTCTCTGCATACTAAATAACAATGATCATAAATATCAGCTGTGTGTGTGATCCTGTTCAGACTGAACCGTCTGTCTGCAGACTGTCTGTCCTACAGACCACACAGAGACACTGAACCGTCTGTCTGCAGACTGTCTGTCCTACAGACCACACAGAGACACTGAACCGTCTGTCTGCAGACTGTCTGTCCTACAGACCACACAGAGACACTGAACCGTCTGTCTGCAGACTGTCTGTCCTACAGACCACACAGAGACACTGAACCGTCTGTCTGCAGACTGTCTGTCCTACAGACCACACAGAGACACTGAACCGTCTGTCTGCAGACTGTCTGTCCTACAGACCACACAGAGAGACTGAACCGTCTGTCTGCAGACTGTCTGTCCTACAGAGACACTGAGGAACCAGAGCTGACCCAGAACCCAGCACACAAAGGTCCAGTGAATGTGGTGTTGAAGGTGTGGAGGTGGATCAGTGTGTCAGAGGAGACTCTGTAGAAGGACAGAGTGCCAGCAGGACAGTCCACATACACTGCTACTCTGTTAGAGGCAGAGGAGGAGGAGGAGGAGGAGGAGGAGGAGATGGGTGTTCTGCTGTTATTGTGACGGACAGAGTAACGACCATCATCATAGCATCTCAGACACCAGGACTGATCATTCCTTCCAAACCAACAGTCATCACTGCGTCCTTTCCTGATGATTCTTCTGTAACTCACTGATATATAAACTCTTCCTCTCCACTCGACCTCCCAGTAACAGCGACCAGTCAGATCATTTCTACACAGCAGCTGAGACCAGTAGTCAAATCTGTGTGGATGATCAGGATATGACTGATCCTCCTTCACACATGTCACCTTCCTGTTGTTATCAGACAGTTTGAGTTTTCTGTTCATTGAGTTTGGATCCAGTTCCAGTTCACAGGCATCTGATGGAGAGAACGAGACACAATACAGCTGCAGTTATTGATGATGTCATCATCTTCATCCTCAGCAGGATGTGAATGAGTGATGTCACAGTTTGATGAATGAAAACACACTTACATCTCCAAGGACCTGGTGTCAACCATCGTTCTCCAGCAGGCTGCAGCCTGAAAGGAGGAGAGAGTCAAACACCTGTCTGTCCACCTGTCTGTCCATACCTGAGAGTGTCCACCTGTCTGTCCGTACCTGAGAGTCTCCACCTGTCTGTCCATACCTGAGAGTGTCCATACCTGAGAGTGTCCACCTGTCTGTCCATACCTGAGAGTGTCCACCTGTCTGTCCACCTGTCTGTCCATACCTGAGAGTGTCCACCTGTCTGTCCACCTGTCTGTCTCTACCTGAGAGTGTCCACCTGTCTGTCCGTACCTGACAGTGTCCACCTGTCTGTCCGTACCTGAGAGTGTCCACCTGTCCATACCTGAGAGTGTCCACCTGTCCATACCTGAGAGTGTCCATCTTTCTGTCCGTACCTGAGAGTGTCCATCTGTCTGTCCATACCTGAGAGTGTCCACCTGTCTGTCCATACCTGAGAGCGTCCACCTGTCTGTCCGTACCTGAGAGTGTCTACCTGTCCATATCTGAGAGTGTCCACCTGTCTGTCCATACCTTAGAGCGTCCATCTGTCTGTCCGTACCTGAGAGTGTCTACCTGTCTGTCCATACCTGAGAGTGTCCATCTGTCCGTCCATACCTGAGAGTGTCCACCTGTCTGTCCATACCTGTGAGTGTCCATCTGTCTGTCCATATCTGAGAGTGTCCACCTGTCTGTTCATACCTGAGAGTGTCCACCTGTCCATACCTGAGAGTATCCACCTGTCTGTTCATACCTGAGAGTGTCCACCTGTCCATACCTGAGAGTGTCTACCTGTCTGTCCATATCTGAGAGTGTCCACCTGTCTGTCCATACCTTAGAGCGTACATCTGTCTGTCCGTACCTGAGAGTGTCTACCTGTCTGTCCATACCTGAGAGTGTCCACCTGTCCATATCTGAGAGTGTCCACCTGTCTGTCCATACCTTAGAGCGTCCATCTGTCTGTCCGTACCTGAGAGTGTCTACCTGTCTGTCCATACCTGAGAGTGTCCATCTGTCCGTCCATACCTGAGAGTGTCCACCTGTCTGTCCATACCTGTGAGTGTCCATCTGTCTGTCCATATCTGAGAGTGTCCACCTGTCTGTTCATACCTGAGAGTGTCCACCTGTTCATACCTGAGAGTGTCCACCTGTCCATATCTGAGAGTGTCCACCTGTCTGTCCATACCTGAGAGTGTCCACCTGTCTATCCATACCTAAGAGTGTCCACCTGTCTGTCCATACCTAAGAGTGTTCACCTGTCTGTCCATACCTGAGAGTGTCCACCTGTCTGTCCATACCTGAGAGTGTCCACCTTTCTATCCATACTTGAGAGTGTCCACCTGTCTGTCTTTACCTGAGAGCGTCCACCTGTCTGTCCGTACCTGAGAGTGTCTACCTGTCTGTCCATACCTGAGAGTGTCCACCTGTCCATACCTGAGAGTGTCCACCTGTCTGTCCATACCTGAGAGTGTCCACCTGTCTGTCCATACCTTAGAGCGTCCACCTGTCTGTCCGTACCTGAGAGTGTCTACCTGTCCATATCTGAGAGTGTCCACCTGTCTGTCCATACCTTAGAGCGTACATCTGTCTGTCCGTACCTGAGAGTGTCTACCTGTCTGTCCATACCTGAGAGTGTCCACCTGTCCATATCTGAGAGTGTCCACCTGTCTGTCCATACCTGAGAGTATCCACCTGTCTGTTCATACCTGAGAGTGTCCACCTGTCCATATCTGAGAGTGTCCACTTGTCTGTCCATACCTGAGAGTGTCCACCTGTCTGTCCATACCTGAGAGTGTCCATCTGTCTGTCCATACCTGAGAGTGTCCATCTGTCTGTCCATACCTAAGAGTGTCCACCTGTCTGTCCACACCTGAGAGTGTCCACCTGTCTGTTCATACCTGAGAGTGTCCACCTGTCCATATCTGAGAGTGTCCACCTGTCTGTCCATACCTGAGAGTGTCCACCTGTCTATCCATACCTGAGAGTGTCTACCTGTCCATATCTGAGAGTGTCCACCTGTCTGTCCATACCTTAGAGCGTACATCTGTCTGTCCGTACCTGAGAGTGTCTACCTGTCTGTCCATACCTGAGAGTGTCCACCTGTCCATATCTGAGAGTGTCCACCTGTCTGTCCATACCTGAGAGTGTCCACCTGTCTGTCCATACCTGTGAGTGTCCATCTGTCTGTCCATATCTGAGAGTGTCCACCTGTCTGTTCATACCTGAGAGTGTCCACCTGTCCATATCTGAGAGTGTCCACCTGTCTGTCCATACCTGAGAGTGTCCACCTGTCTGTCCATACCTGAGAGTGTCCACCATACATGAGAGTGTCCACCTGTCTGTCCATACCTGAGAGTGTCCACCTGTCCATATCTGAGAGTGTCCACCTGTCTGTCCATACCTGAGAGTGTCCACCTGTCTGTCCATACCTGAGAGTGTCCACCATACATGAGAGTGTCCACCTGTCTGTCCATACCTGAGAGTGTCCATCTGTCTGTCCATACCTGAGAGTGTCCATCTGTCTGTCCATACCTAAGAGTGTCCACCTGTCTGTCCACACCTGAGAGTGTCCACCTGTCTGTTCATACCTGAGAGTGTCCACCTGTCCATATCTGAGAGTGTCCACCTGTCTGTCCATACCTGAGAGTGTCCACCTGTCTATCCATACCTAAGAGTGTCCACCTGTCTGTCCATACCTAAGAGTGTTCACCTGTCTGTCCATACCTGAGAGTGTCCACCTGTCTGTCCATACCTGAGAGTGTCCACCTTTCTATCCATACTTGAGAGTGTCCACCTGTCTGTCTTTACCTGAGAGTGTCCATCTGTCTGTCCATACCTGAGAGTGTCCATCTGTCTGTCCATATCTGAGAGTGTCCACCTGTCCATATCTGAGAGTGTCCACCTGTCTGTCCATACTTGACAGTGTCCATCTGTCTGTCCATATCTGAGAGTGTCCACCTGTCTGTCCATACCTGAGAGTGTCCATCTTTCTGTCCATACCTGAGAGTGTCCACCTGTCCATACCTGAGAGTGTCCACCTGTCTGTCCATACCTAAGAGTGTCCACCTGTCAATACCTGAGAGTGTCCACCTGTCAGTCCATACCTGAGAGTGTCCACCTGTCTGTCCATACCTTAGAGCGTCCACCTGTCTGTCCGTACCTGAGAGTGTCTACCTGTCTGTCCATACCTTAGAGCGTCCACCTGTCTGTCCGTACCTTAGAGTGTCCACCTGTCTGTCCGTACCTGAGAGTGTCCATCTGTCTGTCCATACCTGAGAGTGTCCACCTGTCTGTCCATACCTGAGAGTGTCCACCTGTCTGTCCATATCTGAGAGTGTCATCCTGTCCATACCTGAGAGTGTCCACCTGTCTGTCCATATATTAGAGTGTCCACCTGTCCTTATCTGAGAGTGTCCACCTGTCCATACCTGAGAGTGTCCATCTGTCTGTCCATACCTGAGAGTGTCCACCTGTCCATATCTGAGAGTGTCCACCTGTCCATACCTGAGAGTGTCCATCTGTCTGTCCATACCTGAGAGTGTCCATCTGTCTGTCCATACCTAAGAGTGTCCACCTTTCCATACCAGAGAGTGTCCACCTGTCTGTCCATACCTGAGAGTGTTCATCTGTCTGTCCATACTTGAGAGTGTCCACCTGTCTGTCCATACCTTAGGGTGTCCACCTGTCTGTCCGTACCTGAGTGTCCACTTATCTGTCCATACCTGAGAGTGTCCACCTGTCCATATCTGAGAGTGTCCACCTGTCTGTCCATACCTAAGAGTGTCCACCTGTCTGTCCGTACCTGAGAGTGTCCACCTGTCTGTCCATACCTAAGAGTGTCCACCTGTCTGTCTGTACCTGAGAGTGTCTACCTGTCTGTCCATACCTGAGAGTGTCCACCTGTCCATATCTGAGAGTGTCCACCTGTCTGTCCATACCTTAGAGCGTCCATCTGTCTGTCCGTACCTGAGAGTGTCTACCTGTCTGTCCATACCTGAGAGTGTCCACCTGTCTGTCCATACCTGAGAGTGTCCATCTTTCTGTCCATACCTGAGAGTGTCCACCTGTCCATACCTGAGAGTGTCCACCTGTCTGTCCATATCTGAGAGTGTCCACCTGTCTGTCCATACCTGAGAGTGTCCATCTTTCTGTCCATACCTGAGAGTGTCCACCTGTCCATACCTAAGAGTGTCCACCTGTCTGTCCATACCTGAGAGTGTCCATCTTTCTGTCCATACCTGAGAGTGTCCACCTGTCCATACCTAAGAGTGTCCACCTGTCTGTCCATACCTGTGAGTGTCCATCCGTCTGTCCATATCTGAGAGTGTCCACCTGTCTGTTCATACCTGAGAGTGTCCACCTGTCCATACCTGAGAGTATCCACCTGTCTGTCCATACCTGAGAGTGTCCACCTGTCCATATCTGAGAGTGTCCACCTGTCCATATCTGAGAGTGTCCACCTGTCTGTCCATACCTGAGAGTGTCCACCTGTCTATCCATACCTAAGAGTGTCCACCTGTCTGTCCATACCTGAGAGTGTCCACCTGTCGGTCCATACCTGAGAGTGTCCACCTGTCTGTCCATACCTGAGAGTGTCCACCTTTCTATCCATACTTGAGAGTGTCCACCTGTCTGTCCACACCTGAGAGTGTCCACCTGTCTGTCTCTACCTGAGTGTTCACGTGTCTGCCCATACCTAAGAGTGTCCATCTGTCTGTCCATACCTGAGAGTGTCCACCTGTCTGTCCATACCTGAGAGTGTCCATCTGTCTGTCCATATCTGAGAGTGTCCACCTGTCCATACCTGAGAGTGTCCACCTGTCCATACCTGAGAGTGTCCACCTGTCTGTCCATACCTGAGAGTGTCCACCTGTCTGTCCATACCTAAGAGTGTCCACCTGTCCATACCTGAGAGTGTTCACCTGTCTGTCCATACCTAAGAGTGTCCACCTGTCCATACCTGAGAGTGTCCACCTGTCAGTCCATACCTGAGAGTGTCCACCTGTCTGTCCATACCTTAGAGCGTCCACCTTTCTGTCCGTACCTGAGAGTGTCTACCTGTCTGTCCATACCTGAGAGTGTCCACCTGTCTGTCCATACTTGAGAGTGTCCATCTGTCTGTCCATACCTGAGAGTGTCCACCTGTCCTTATCTGAGAGTGTCCACCTGTCCATACCTGAGAGTGTCCATCTGTCTGTCCATACCTGAGAGTGTCCACCTGTCCTTATCTGAGAGTGTCCACCTGTCCATACCTGAGAGTGTCCATCTGTCTGTCCATACCTGAGAGTGTCCATCTGTCTGTCCATACCTGAGAGTGTCCATCTGTCTGTCCATACCTAAGAGTGTCCACCTTTCCATACCAGAGAGTGTCCATCTGTCTGTCCATACTTGAGAGTGTCCACCTGTCTGTCCATACCTTAGGGTGTCCACCTGTCTGTCCGTATCTGAGTGTGTCCACTTATCTGTCCATACCTGAGAGTGTCCACCTGTCCATATCTGAGAGTGTCCACCTGTCTGTCCATACCTAAGAGTGTCCACCTGTCTGTCCGTACCTGAGAGTGTCCACCTGTCTGTCCATACCTAAGAGTGTCCACCTGTCTGTCTATACCTGAGAGTGTCCACCTGTCTGTCCATACCTGAGAGTGTCCACCTGTCTTCACCATACCTGAGAGTGTCCATCTGTCTGTCCATACCTGAGAGTGTCCAGTCTCCAGTGTGGATCCTCCAGTCCAGCAGACAGGATCTTCTCTCCTGAGTCTCCTGGATGATTGTATCTCAGGTCCAGCTCTCTCAGATGGGAGGGGTTGGCACTCAGTGCTGAGGCCAGAGAAGCACAGCCTTCCTCTGTGATCAGACATCCTGACACACTGAACACACACAAAACAACACACGTCACATGATCTGAGATCACTGCAGGACTGGAAGCTCCTGTGTTTATTACTGTCATCACCAATGTGTTTCTGTCATCTTTACAGTTCAACTTCATACTTTCCACAAGGTTTTACTGTGAAGAACTTCCAGCTTCCTGTAAACTTAGTCAACATGATGTTAGCGACTGCTAATTCTTCACTGCTAAAAATAGATGTAAATAAAATAATAGTCAAATAAAAAGCAGCCACAGTGAGCTGATTAGATGAAGAGCTGCAGGTGACAGACTCTGACTACGGTTTGTATGAACATCAAACCTCCAATACGTCACAGAGCTAAATGACTCCGTCTCAGATGCTCACAGTTTAATACAGAACAGGAATCACAACTAATGTACAAATAAGGACTGAACACTGTGGAAATAACAGTAAAAAATAACAGAAAGCAAACATTTCTGACTCCTTCATCCAGTTTTAAGGTTGTTTGAAACTAAAGAAAAATTAAATGGTGGTTAACCAGATAACAGCTGAGGTGAAGTGTCACCATGGTGAGTAACAACCACTATCATCCCAGCACAGATACTGCTCTGAGATTAAAAGAAACTACAACTGTTACCAATGTCTGTTCACTGAATAACTGTCTGTGTGTTTTACTTTGGGCCAGTTACACAGTTAAACTCCTCTCTGGTATTTCAGGTTCCAACAGCAGAGACACAACAAAACTAATAAATACATATTAATAGAAAGTTATTCACAGGATCTAAACACATGCTGAAGATAATCTGAGTAGAGAAAATGTCCAGGTGTTTATCTCCTCATATAAATCACAGTTTAATTGATGATCAGTTGAACAGGTTGATGAATCCTGACCTGAGAGTTTCCAGTCCACAGTGTGGACTCTCCAGTCCAGCAGAAAGCTGCTTCACTCCTGAATCCTGCAGGTTGTTGTTACTCAGGTCCAGATCTCTCAGACTAGAGGACTGGGAGCTGAGAACTGAGGACAGAGCTGCACAGCTTCTCTCTGATAGGTTACAGACACTCAACCTGGAGATACAAGTTAAATACATCAGAATCTGTGATAAACAGACGTAAATATCTCAATCACATGATATAAAAGTAAAGATCAGTTTCTTTAGTTTATAAATCTGCATCAAGGAAAGATAAACTGGAAAATCCTAACATTTTATTTCCTGTGAAAATAAAGACCTGGTGAAAAACTTCCTGACATTAGAAAAGCTGAACCTAATACTTGAGAAAAATACTTGAAAGACAAAGTATAACTTGATCTGACCTGAGTGTTTCCAGTCCACAGTGTGGACTCTCCAGTCCAGCAGAAAGCTGCTTCACTCCTGAATCCTGCAGGTTGTTGTTACTCAGGTCCAGATCTCTCAGACTAGAGGACTGGGAGCTGAGAACTGAGGACAGAGCTGCACAGGTTCTCTCTGAGAGGTGACAGTCACTTAACCTGGAGAATACATTCAGAAATATATTTAATCAATCATTTGTTTTTCTCACCTCTGGAAATATCTCATCAATCAATCAATCAATAACTATCTGTGTACTTACAGAGCTTTGTTGGAGGCTTTGACCACTGGCAGCAGCCTCAGAAGAGCCTCCTCTGAAGCAGAGTATTTCTTCAGGTCAAACACGTCCAGATCTTTTTCTGATGACAGTAAGATGAAGCCCAGAGCTGACCACTGAGCAGGAGACAGTTTATCTGTGGACAGACTTCCTGATCTCAGGGACTGTTGGATCTCCTCCACTAGAGAACGGTCCTTCAGTTCATTCAGACAGTGGAACAGATTGATGCTTCTCTCTGCAGACACATTCTCACTGATCTTCTTCTTGATGTACTCCACTGTATTCTGATTGGTCTGTGAGCTACTTCCTGTCTGTCTCAGCAGACCTCGTAGGAGAGTCTGATTGGTCTGCAGTGAAAGACCCAGGAGGAAGCGGAGGAACAAGTCCAGGTGTCCATTTGGACTCTTTAAGGCCTCGTCCACAGCACCCTGGTAGAAACGTGTTGATTTGCCTGTGAATACTTCAGACCAGGATGTTGTTTGTTCTTCTTCCAGCAGATTGACTCCAGACTTGATGAATGTCAGATGGACATGAAGAGCAGCGAGAAACTCCTGAAGGCTAAGATGGACAAAGCAGAACACCTTGTTCTGGTACAGCCCTCTCTCCTCTTTAAAGACCTGTGTGAACACTCCTGAGCACACTGAGGCTGATCCGACATCGAAGCCACATTCTGTCAGGTCTGATTCATAGAAGATCAGGTTGCCTTTCTGCAGCTGCTCAAAAGCCAGTTTTCCCAGAGACTCAATCATCTTCTTGCTCTCTGGACTCCAGTGTGGATCTGTCTCAGCTCCTCCATCATACTTGACCTTCTTCAATTTGGACTGAAGCACCAGGAAGTAGATGTACATTTCAGTCAGGGTCTTGGGCAGCTCTCCTCCCTCTCTGCTTTTCAACACATCCTCCAGAACTGTAGCAGTGATCCAGCAGAAGACTGGGATGTGGCACATGATGTGGAGGCTTCGTGATGTCTTGATGTGTGAGATGATGGTGCTGGCCTGCTCCTCATCTCTGAATCTCTTCCTGAAGTACTCCTCCTTCTGTGGGTCAGTGAACCCTCTGACCTCTGTCACCATGCCGACACACTCAGGAGGGATCTGATTGGCCGCTGCAGGTCGTGTGGTTATCCAGAGGCGAGCAGAGGGAAGCAGTTTCCCCCTGATGAGGTTTGTCAGCAGCACATCCACTGAGGTGGACTCTGTAACATCAGTCAGGATCTCAGTGTTGTGAAAGTCCAGAGGAAGTCGACACTCATCCAGACCGTCAAAGATGAACACAACCTGGAACTCTTCAAACCTGCAGATTCCTGCTTCTTTGGTTTCAGTAAAGAAGTGATGAACAAGTTCCACCAAGCTGTACTTTTTCTCTTTCAGCACATTCAGCTCTCTGAAAGTGAATGGAAATGTGAAGTGTATGTCCTGGTTGGCTTTGTCTTCAGCCCAGTCCAGAGTGAACTTCTGTGTTAAGACTGTTTTCCCAATGCCAGCCACTCCCTTTGTCATCACTGTTCTGATTGGTTCATCTCTTCTAGGTGAGCCTTTAAAGATGTCTTCTTGTCTGATTGTTGTTTCTGGTCTGTCTGGTTTCCTGGATACTGTTTCAATCTGTCTGACCTCATGTTCATCATTGACCTCTGCAGTCCCTCCCTCTGTGATGTAGAGCGGTGTGTAGATCTGATTCAGAAGGGTTGGGTTTCCTGCTTTAGCGATCCCCTCAAACACACACTGGAACTTCTTCTCCAGGTTAGACTTGAGTTTACGTCGACACTTTGCAGCACCAGTTCCTGAATGAACAAACAACAGATGAAATCAATCAGATGATTCTACAGTAAATTGGTAGAATGTAAACATTAAACTGCAGATGTTTATATTTTCCTCCACTATGAAATCTATTCAGCTCATCAGTTGATGACAAACAGTTTCTGACTGTTTTCAGCTCAGAAGAATTCATAGATCTGATGCAGATGTGTGCATCATATTAACAGCAGAGTTTGAAATATGAACCTCTCCCATGTTGCCTCCATTTTCTCTCCATCATGTTAAATCTGTTAAAATCCTCTTACTGCTCTGCAGACGCTCAGCCAGCTCCTCCTGCTTCATTCTCCTCAGGAAGTGCACTGTGATCTTCAGAAATGCCTCTCTGCTACTCCTCCTCTGCTGTTCCTCCTCACCGTCCAAGACTTCCTCATCCTCACTCCGACTCTCTAAGCATTCTGGGTAATCTGGACTCAGAAAGTTCTGCATCTTCTTCAGCTCATTCTTCACAAAAGTGACGATGTTCTCCTCCAGCAGCTGGAACAGAATAATATATGAATGACACAATCAAACTAACATCATGAAGCAAACATCAGATCCATGTTGGACACACTGACAATCCACTGGTCTACAAAGTGCAGCATGGAGATGATTGTGAACACAATAGATGTAAAAGTAGTTGTTGTACATGTACAGACCATAAATATGGAGTCCAGGTGTGTTTGATGCTGCTGGGCAGACTGACCACTGGGAACCTCTGAGCTCTCCTGGTCCACTCTGTGGAGGAATCATGAAGAATGAGCTCACATTATGTCTGTCCACACAGAGACTAACACAAGCTAAAGGTCCATCAAGTGATATTTGGATGTGAACAGAGAATCAGATGACTCCCTGTAGTGGTGAAGCTTTACTAGTCCTGCTGATCCCACTGAGAATCAACAGCTCAGTCTGTTTGTAGCTTTCAGCTCAGTGTTTGGCTTCATCAGTCAGTTTGGTTTAGTCCCAACAGCTCTGAACAAACCTCCATACAGCTCTCCCTCCCTCACTGTACACTGCTGAAGTGCCCTGGAGCAAGGCAGCTACAACCTGCAGCTGCTGCAGTGGTGCTGCTCAGTGTCTGCTTGTATCAGACTGGTTGAACTGGGCAGCTCCCAGTATGAACATGACATTGAGGTGTGTGTAAGTGATAAAGTAGGCAGGTGTCATGTCTGAGGTAAAACTTCACTTCCTCTTTCACAGATGAAGGTTTTTGACTTTTCTGTAGAAACTTCTCATGTCCTCATTGGTACAGCATCAGTTTGATTCTGATGTTCTGATTGGTTCAGTGGTTTAACATCTAAATTCAGGGTCAAACTGCAGCTGATATAAAATAATATGATTCAGTATTAATGAAATGTTTCCTCTTTAACTCATGTTGGTTGTGATGGATTCAGAAGTGTAGGACTGCTGCCAGTACAGCTCAGAGTAGAACAACAGAAGCTGCATCATATGTTCAACATTATCAACGGCTTTGATCCTCAATACTTGACAGATAATGAAACATCCTCAGCATGGCTGTAACACCAGGGCCAGTGTGTTCATATAAAGTCCCTCCAGTGAATAATGGAGGCACAAGTTCCTTTTTTAAAGCTGGTGCTGTGTTGTGGAACAGCTTCCTGTTACACATCCAGCTGTTAAACATGAGAGGAGCTTATAGAAGTCAGGTCAGGACTTATTTATGGAACAGCTTTATAATGACAGTTTTACTTTGTGTTTATTATTTGATTTAATTTGTGCTGATTCAGTTTCATGTTGTTTGTCTTGTGTTTTGTCTTTTAACATGTTGGAAATAAGTGTTTTCACTTCAACATGTTTTTATGACTGTAATGTATAAATAAATAAATCATGTCACTTTTCATATGAACAACTGAGTGAAGCAGCATGAATGTGTTCCAGGAGAGACTGTGTGAACATGTGATGTGTTATCTCCATATTTAAATGATGATCACGTCTCCTCCCTCTCTATGACGGCCGGCTTTTCACTGACGAGGTCGAACAACACGTCATATAAACCAGTTCATTTCTAGCATAACGTTTACTGTCAGTTACAGTTTACATCTGATCAGCTGGAGGAAAGTCTGTTCAGTCTTTACAGCTTTACATTCTTACCTTCCATCAGCTGGTTGTCCAGATTTAAAATTTATAAGTTTCCCCATGGACCGGTCGCTCTTCATGGACACACAGCTGGGTACAGGTCCAGGTTCAGGTTCAGGTCCAGGTTCAGGTCCAGGAGTGTCTCGTCTCTGCTGGATCCTGAAACAACAACAGTTCTGATAAATGTGCATGTTGGATAGAAAAGAAACTGTGGCGCGCCCTGGTGGTTAGCGAGCATACCACGAATGACAGCGTCCCTGGTTCAAATCCAGCAGGGACCAATGCTGCACTGTTCAGTCTTACCTTCTATGAGCTGGTTGTTCAGACTTAAAATTTATAGGGTTCCCCATGGACCAGTCGCTCTTCATGGACACACAGCTGGGTTCAGGTTCAGGTCCAGGTTCAGGTTCAAGTCTGTACTGCTTCTCTGTCCTTCAACACAACACACACAGAGCTTTGAGTGTGAATAATGATGGTGGAGTGATGTGAGTGGAGAACAGTGATGGACAGTTAGAGATCCTCATCTCACCTCTGAGCTTTGGTCTGGCTGTCATGTTCCCCACACAGAGAGCTTTTAGAGGGAGGGACTCCCTCCTCTCTGTCCTCACACTGATCCATAGCAGAGAAACACCTTCACACAAACACAACAACACATCATTTCTCTTCATTCCTCTCAGTCACATGACAAACACACACAGCTCTGACTGGAGGAGAGCAGCTCATTCACTTCAATACTAAATACACTCATCTGACACTTTCATGCTGTTGGCACTTTGAGCTGCAGTATCCAACAAATCACTTTCACAAAACTCACAATGAGCCTCATGTAAGAGGCACTCCAACCAACACGTGTTCTTAAGTAACATGTGCGAGTGAGGTACAAATGAAAGTGACGGGTTCAGAGCCGTTGTACGAGTCCTGAACAGTTTAAATATGACACAGAAAGTCAAATCAAATATAAAGCTTTATATATTACAGAGGTTTAGGAGAAGACAATGAAAATGTTTTGCAGGAAGCTTTTAGATGGTTTGAAGACTAGAGGGAAACACTTCCTGTTGCTGTTTCTTTGGGGATCAGACCACTTTTCACTTCTATTAAACAGACTTTGAAAAGCTCTTCATCATTTTAAATGTTCCTCTTCTTCCAAGTCTACTATATCCAGTCAGAGCAGCAGCAGCTCGTCATGTTACCTGGACAGATGCTGCTGGATTCACATCAGCTCACCGAGACGTTCAACTTTCATCTGTAGAGGAAACACAGAGAGAACAGCTGGAAGATCATCACATCTATCTGAGAACAATAATCTGATCTGATCTCTGATGTTCATGTTGCTGTGATTCAGGAGGAAAATAGAGGATTTACTAGAGAGGAGCTTCCCAGTTATATGTAAAGATAGACTGATAGACTTTCTGTTTTATTGTGATGCAGCAGCAGGAAGTGTGTTTTATGGACACATGTGAACTGTATCTCTGTTATGATTTTAATTATTAATGATTATTAATGACAGCTCTGCTCTTAACTCATAATACTTCATCAGACCTCTGAATAAACACTGAGAAGAAGAACCTCCAGTTACCTGAAGCCCTTCATACTGACTGATTTACACCCACAGCATTACAGTCATATCATATATTAGCTTATTATATATTAACATATTATGCCCCCCACCTCTGTTCCAGTCTCTAGAAGCCAAATCTAAATTAATTACCTCCTTTGTAATCATCAACATTTCCATCAGCAACTTAAATATCCTGTATCCTCTTCAGTTAAAAGCTTGCGTATGTTTTGCTCCTTTGGTCTGCTCACTGCAACTCTATTCTATGTGTGTCCTGAGTGTGACGCTCTTCTGTGTGTTTGTGTCTGAGTACACTGTATTTGAGGCATGGAGGCGTGGAGAAGTGAAGGCGTGGTCCAGCCACTCACTGCATTTGCTGTCTCTCTTTCACTCTCCTTTCTCTGTCTCTCTTTCTCACCTCTGTGTTTTATAATTGTTTCTGCTTTATACTTTATACTTTTTCAGGAAATATTAATGCTTCAGCTTAGGAAAAAAATGATGACTGTGTGAGAGTGAATCCTGTTACGTGCACTCAGCATTCACAACTTCCTCTAAAAATTTTTGCAAAAGCCCTTAACAGAGCCTTCAACAGTGTTTTATCTGTGTGAAAGTATTTTTGTTTCCTTATTTATTGTTGTGCGAACATGTGAAACTTCTGTATCCAAGCAATGTTTTTTTTTATAAACAACAGAGGAAGATTAACATATGTCCTCAATCACTCCAAATCCAAATTATTTTCTTTCATCTAGATTTGAGACTTTCCCATGTTAAACCAGTATCATACTGCATAGAATATGTCTATATACATTTGTTGAGATACATGCACATGTAGGTGGGCCATCCTTACCCTCCAAAAGTATTTTCTGTTGGCCTGCTTGGGAACGTTGTCTTTGGTGTAGATGTCTCCCTGCAGGGGGCCAAAGCGTGTCCCCTGGGTAATGTATTCTTTGCTGAACACACCTGTCACCTGAAAAACATATAAAATACATCATTAGTAAATAGTATAAAAATGGCTAATTTCACGCAGGATATTAAAAAGTAATGTGACACTCAGATCCATCATATAAAAGATAAAAAGTAAACTTCCAGTCACAAGAGTGATATGTATTTATCTATACATAGTATATGGTGTAACACTTGTGTTTTGCTTTGTCCAACAGGCTATTGGCCTGTGTTGCAGTTCAAAGACGCTCCGTTATTTACAGAGTTACAGCCAGCTGCCAAATATTTTGCTGAAAAGGCAAACCACAGATAGAGTAAAAGCTCAGAGTCCCTGAATGCACCAAAAATCTGATGACTAAATAAATGAAGGCAGCAGAGTCACGAGGCTCTGAGATGTGGCTGAAAGCCTCCAGAAAAGAAAGTAAGTGGAGTTTGAGTTCAGAACTTTTGCTCAAATGTATGAAGAAAAGTTAAGTTTTCTCTAGAAACGATCAGCTGTGATTTAAAATAATAAAACAGGAACGATCCTTTAAATCCTCTCAGCTCAACTTTCATCCGTGCTTTTACTTTGGAATCCATCCGTGACTAAAACACACAGAACCACATCACACCAAACAAGAGAAACAGAACCGATGAAAACAGATCAGAACCGATCAGAACCGACCAGAACCAACATCACACGAAGCAGAAACATTTACGGAAGTTTAAAGAAGCAGAAGAATTTTTTACTGGCTGCAGAAAATAAACGAATGATTTTATAAAATGTTTTTTATAATGATGCACTTATAACCTTTATTCATTTCATGCTGACATCATGTGATGGGGGCAGTGACATCATGTGATGGGGGGGGTGACATCATGTGATGGGGGGGGCAGTGACATCATGTGATGGGGGGCAGTGACATCATGTGATGGGAGGGTGACATCATGTGATGGGGGGCAGTGACATCATGTGATGGGAGGGTGACATCATGTGATGGGGGGGCACAGTGATGTCATGTGATGGGGGGCAGTGACATCATGTGATGGGAGGGTGACATCATGTGATGGGGGGCAGTGACATCATGTGATGGGGGGGCAGTGACATCATGTGATAGGGGGGCAGTGACATCATGTGATGGGGCAGTGACATCATGTGATGGGGGGGGTGACATCATGTGATGGGGGGGGGCAGTGACATCATGTGATGGGGGGGGTGACATCATGTGATGGGGGGGCAGTGACATCATGTGATGGGGGGCAGTGACATCATGTGATGGGAGGGTGACATCATGTGATGGGGGGCAGTGACATCATGTGATGGGAGGGTGACATCATGTGATGGGGGGGCACAGTGATGTCATGTGATGGGGGGCAGTGACATCATGTGATGGGAGGGTGACATCATGTGATGGGGGGCAGTGACATCATGTGATGGGGGGGCAGTGACATCATGTGATAGGGGGGCAGTGACATCATGTGATGGGGCAGTGACATCATGTGATGGGGGGGTGACATCATGTGATGGGGGGGGCAGTGACATCATGTGATAGGGGGGCAGTGATATCATGTGATGGACTCACACCAGGATGATGATGTAATAATGTCAGAAACTGTTAATGAAACTGTAAATAAACTGTGAAACATTAAAGACTGAAGTTCTTTATGATCCTGAACCAGAACTATAGTCCTGACCCAGATCTATAGTCCTGACCCAGATCTATAGGCCTGACCCAGATCTATAGGCCTGAACCAGATCTATAGGCCTGAACCAGATCTATAGGCCTGAACCAGAACTATAGGCCTGAACCAGAACTATAGGCCTGAACCAGATCTATAGGCCTGAACCAGGTCTATAGTCCTGAACCAGAACTATAGTCCTGAACCAGATCTATAGGTCTGAACCAGAACTATAGGCCTGAACCAGATCTATAGTCCTGAAACAGATCTATAGTCCTGAACCAGCTCTATAGTCCTGAACCAGATCTATAGGTCTGAACCAGAACTATAGGCCTGAACCAGATCTATAGTCCTGAACCAGATCTATAGTCCTGAACCAGATCTATAGGCCTGAACCAGAACTATAGTCCTGAACCAGATCTATAGGTCTGAACCAGATCTATAGTCCTGAACCAGATCTATAGATCTGAACCAGAACTATAGTCCTGAACCAGAACTATAGTCCTGAACCAGATCTATAGGCCTGAACCAGAACTATAGTCCTGAACCAGATCTATAGGCCTGAACCAGATCTATAGGCCTGAACCAGAACTATAGTCCTGAACCAGATCTATAGGCCTGAACCAGAACTATAGTCCTGAACCAGAACTATAGGCCTGAACCAGAACTATAGTCCTGAACCAGAACTATAGTCCTGAACCAGAACTATAGTCCTGAACCAGATCTATAGTCCTGAAACAGATCTATAGGGTTAGGGTTACTCGACCTCCCAGTAACAGCGACCAAAAATGAAGTCTAATAAGACAATAAGGCAATGTAGTGTATCTGAAGGTTGTCAAACAGTAAAGGCATTGGAGCTGGGAATATAAACAAGTATATTGTGTCCTTTTAAGGATGAAAAGCAGAGTGCTCATGCTTGAAAATGTATAAATTTGTGGGGCGTAAACTTAGTATAAAAGATTGTACACGTAAGAGAACGAGAGAGACAGAAACAAGGCTCCATTTGGATTAGGGACACCTCGGCAGCCTCGAATTGATAAAGTTCTGTCTCCACTGACCTAGGCAGTTATGATTAATTGTTTGGTAATAAAGAAAACTAAAAAGAACTTCGACTTGGTCCTTCATCCTTCTCATTCACTCGGGGTGACATAAGCTAAAGGTCACCACAGCAATAAGACTAATTAGTGACATTCAGTGTGAAGAAAGATCCTCTAAACTCATAATACTTCATCAGACCTCTGAATAAACACTGAGAAGAAGAACCTCCAGTTACCTGAAGCCCTTCATACTGACTGATTCACACCCACAGCATTACAGTCATATTATATATTAGCTTATTATATATTAACATATTATGCCCCCCCCCCCCCCGCCTCTGTTCCAGTCTCTAGAAGCCACATCTAAATGAATTACCTCCTTTGTAATCATCAGTAACTGTAACAGATTACAATGTGTGAAGTTATTGATGAACACTGACTCAGTACTGTCAGCTGTTATCAGACACTTTAAAATGAAGGAACACTTCCTGTTGATCTGTTGACTGTTAGTAGAGTTCAGAACTACAGATTTCTGCTGTTTCTACTGGAACTAAACTAACAAGATGAACAAAGAGTCATTCAAGAGTCAAACTGTGAAAACCAATAAATACCTTCAGAAGGAGTAAAGAAGCTGCTTCACATAGAGCACACATGAGGAAGTAAACTAAACAGGAAATGAGCAGAGAGAGAGAGAGAGAGAGAGAGAGAGAGAGACAGAGAGAGAGAGAGAGAGAGAGAGAGAGACAGAGAGCGACAGAGAGACAGACAGAGAGAGAGAATGTGAGAGAGAGAGAGAGAGACAGAGAATGTGTGAGAGAGAGAGAGAGAAACAGAGACACAGACAGACAGACAGACAGAGAGAGAGAATGTGAGAGAGAGAGAGAGAGAGAGAGAGAGAGAGAGAGAGAGAGAGAGAGAGAGAGAGAGAGAGAGAGAGAGAGAGAGAGAGAGAGAGAGAGAGAGAGAGAGAGAGAGAGAGAGAGAGAGAGAGAGAGAGAGAGAGAAGGCTGGATGGAGAAGTGGCGCCATCTGCTGGTACAAACACTAACTGCAGGATGTTTGTGTCACTAACAGAACTACAGAGTTCAATAAAGGAAAGTTCACTTCAGTCCAGTGAAAGTTGATCTAATGAACACAAATCACTTCAAAATAAAAGCATCTTTACTATAATCATGAATAATAGATTCTATGCAGTTTGTGATGATTTCACATATAATTTAAATATAGAAACTTTTATTATCATTTATTTATGAATTACACACAAACGAACTTTAATAATAGTTAATAACTAAATAAATAAACAGAGTTTTCCTCTGGCGCCACCTTCAGGACAAACTGTGTGTGTGTGTGTGACTGTGTATGTTACTGTGTGTGTGTTACTGTGTGTGTGTGTGTGTTACTGTGTGTGTCAAGTTATGTCATCTTCGACCACAACTTTGCCCAAACTTGAAAAACTGCTTTGTTCACCGCAGGGATGCAAGGGACAACTCAACTCCATTCCATAGTTTTATTTTTTATTTTCCTTGAAGGTGGGTTTGGTTTTGTCGGTACAGAACAGAACAGATAATGGATGGATCAGGGTAGGGTGGAGTAGGGTCAGGGTAGGGTGGAGTAGATCAGGGTAGGGTGGAGTAGATCAGGGTAGGGTGGAGTAGATCAGGGTAGGGTGGAGTAGATCAGGGTAGGGTGGAGTAGATCAGGGTAGGGTGGAGTAGATCAGGGTAGGGTGGAGTAGGTTGATAATCTACGATAACAGAAAATGTGAATTAGTTTCAAATCAATCAATAAACATTTTCTTCAAAAGATTTCTAAATAAATGTAAATGTACAAATGTAAGTAATAATTCAAATTAACTTAAGTCTCATTTGTTACATTAACTGAAAGTATTACAGTACATTTTTCAATCATTTAACTACTCCATAAATAATATATATAGGCAATAAAGTAAATCACTTAAATCATGATACAACCAATTCAACTTAATTTACTTGCCTACAAATTTCACAAAATATCCACAATTAACATTTGGTTTCCCCTACCAGTTGCTACCAGTTGCTACCAGTTGCTACCAGTTGCGTCCTTCGGTCAACCAACAGTTGCGGTCGTGTGTGAGGTGAGAGGGCCTGACTGAAAGTGCAGACAAACATTTCAAACCTCCTGGGTGTGCAGGTGAATGTGGTCCACTTCCTGTTCCTGTTCCTGATTATTTTGGCTCTGGGGTCGCCCTCTGCAGGTTTGGAGGGATAGGGTTCTTTCTTCCTTTTTCTTTTCCTTCTCAGTTGACACAACAGTGTGTGTGTGTGTTACTGTGTGTGTGTGTTACTGTGTGTGTGTGTGTGTTACTATGTGTGTGTGTTACTGTGTGTGTTACTATGTGTGTGTGTGTGTGTGTGTGTGTGTGTTACTGTGTGTGTGTGTGTGTTACTGCGTGTATGTGTGTGTGTGTAAATAAATACCTTTACAATACAAACTGTTGAAATTGAGGCATTGCAGCAGATCCAGGAACTCAGGGGCAGGTTTGCAGTTGGAGTTGTCGATAAATCGCCCAGGAGGAAAGCAGAAGGTGAGATGGCACATAGCTGGGTCAGAAAATCAGAGAAGTCGGAGAGAAAGGAGGAGTTTGGCTTCGGGGGGGGGGGGGGGGGGGGGGGGGCAATAAATGACAGCAATGACTAAAGGAGAGGGACCAGAGAGTTTAAAGGCAATAATGAGTGAGAGGCGGGGATGAAGATGGAAGTTATTATAATGTCCTTTATATAAACAGCAGCAACACCCCCCCCCCCCCACCCCCCCACCCCCCCAGAGTGAGCTTTTTCAATGTATGTGAAGCCGTGGGGGTGTGGTCTGGTTTAGTGAGAAATAGTCCAAGGGTTTGTGCCGGGTTTCAGTGAGGCAGAGAGGAAATCCAGTTTACTGTCCGTTATAAACTCATTGAGAATAAGGCTTTTATTGTTGAGTGAGCGAGTGGTAAGCAGAGCCACTTTCAGGTGACGTTGCTGTGTGACTGGTTGTGAGCACTGGGGAAGTGAACGGAGGTTGGACAGATTCATGTGTTGTTTGTTGTGATGATGTAATGAGGGAGTTGGAGAGCGATGTGACCAGAGGGAGAGTATGGGAAGGGTCATAGAGGAAGGGGAGGTGAGGGGGGCAAAAATGGCAGCACTAGAGGTCATAGATAGGGGAGGGGGGGGGGTTGGGTTCTGGAGGTGGACAGTAGGGTGTGCCGGTTTCTGGAGAAGGGATGATAGGCTGATATGGTGATGGTGGCAATGACAGATAGGGCCTGTAGGGGGAGTTGTGGCAGGAGGAGGTACTCTGAGAAGGTCCTGTAGGGCGTGAAGTGGGAGGGAGATGGCAGTGTGTGGAGTGTAAACATTGATAGTCTGTCACGTGCGTAATGTAAAGCGTGCTGGAAGGTGGAGGCGAGCATGTGGCACCCCAGCATGTTCAGGTGAAGACCGTCTGGTCAGTAAAAGGAGGGTCGCTCCCAGAACAAGTCGAAGTTATGAATAAAACCAATGTTGTGTGCTGTGCAGGCAGACTGGAGCCAGGTGTGGAGGTAAAGAATCCTGCTAAAACTACCAGCGCCACGACCAAGTGTGGGGAGTGGGCCAGAGATAACAACAGACTTTCCACAGTTGTTAAGAAGATTAAAAAGGTGAATAAAATGAGCTTTCGTCAGTTCTGACTGCCTGCGGTGTCGTCTGAGCCACAGTGAACGATTACTTTAGTAATTGTTGGGGGGGCTGACTCCAGGAGACCCGGGAAGTTTCCCAGGATGTTGGCGGTCGTGGCTCCGGAGTAGGTGTGTGTGATGGCGTTGGCACCAAGCATGGTGCTGCGGCTGCCGGACTGTGATTCAGCTCCTCCAGTGGCCGAAGCGAGGAGGAGGGGCCAACATTGCGGCTGGAGGCGGGGGAGCCGCTGCGCTGCCACGTCACGGCTAGGATGCAGTCTGGGTCCACAGAAACAGCCTCGGCCATGGGGATGTCAGTGGGGTGGACTGTGACATCGACTGGTGATAGGATTGGTGTATAGAACCATATCTTAACCCTCCCTAGCATCTTTAACAAGCCAAGCTGTACATAGAAAGATAAACAAAATAATCAGTTGTATTTCATTCCTGGAGTGGTACAGGTGGTAGCTGGAGGTCAGGTTCAATTGGAGGAGAATAATGAGATGAGTAAAGAGAACAGAATACATATGTAAGCACATATATACAAGCATGTCCACACATACTGTATATACCCGTATATGTATATATGCACAAAAACAAGTGTAGCAGGTAATAGATCCATTGATGGGTTAGATGTAGGAGAGAGAATATTTCACATGTGATATTACTGACATAAATTTAGACAAAATGCAGACTCAAGAACAAGCCTCTAGCTGGTCTAGAGATTATTGAAGTGTTTCAAAAAAGGCCCCACACCCTCTGAAATCTTTCTTTGGAGTTATGGATGGAGTCGTGTATTTTTTCAAGATTAAGACAGGACATAATATCTCTCAGCCACTGAGCGTGGGAGGGGTTGAGGCTGCATTCTTCCACTTAAGCAATATCACACATCTGGCAAGGAAAGGGGCAAAAGACAGAGTTCGACATTTGGCCGGGGTCAGGCATAGTGTCCATACCTGAGAGTGTCCAGTCTCCAGAGTGGATCCTCCAGTCCAGCAGACAGGATCTTCACTCCTGAGTCTCCTGGATGATTGTAGCTCAGGTCCAGCTCTCTCAGATGGGAGGGGTTGTACCTCAGAGCTGAGGCCAGAGAAGCACAGCCTTCCTCTGTGATCAGACATCCTGACACACTGAACTTGCCGGTAAGCAAGTCGGCTTCGACGTGCTGCGGCTAATTTGGTGTACTCAAACATAGTGTACAGTGGTCTCTGGGCTTGAAGGATGTGAAACAGCAGGCTGGACATTAAATGAATAATTATTTAGGATAATTATTAGCTATTAACACAAAGATGAATAAAACATGAAACTGTTTTGGTTGAACATGAAACAGTTTTTATTGTAAGACACAGAGTGACATCAGCTCATCTCAACAACCAATCAGAGACTCTGATTGGTCAACATGTCACATGACCAGAGCCTTTAATGTAGTTCAGACATTAACATAAAACATGACGACTCTTCCTACTGTCAGTCCTTCATTCTGGACTAGAAATGATTCATTACACAAACTACATTATAATTACACTACAATGATTCTCTGGATACTAAATAACAAAGATCATAAATATCAGCTGTGTGTGTGATCCTGTTCAGACTGAACCGTCTGTCTGCAGACTGTCTGTCCTACAGACCACACAGAGACACTGAACCGTCTGTCTGCAGACTGTCTGTCCTACAGACCACACAGAGACACTGAACCGTCTGTCTGCAGACTGTCTGTCCTACAGAGACACTGAGGAACCAGAGTAGACTCTAAACCCAGCACACAGGGGTTCAGTGAATGTGGTGTTGAAGGTGTGGAGGTGGATCAGTGTGTCAGAGGAGACTCTGTAGAAGGACAGAGTGCCAGCAGGACAGTCCACATACACTGCTACTCTGTTAGAGACAGAGGAGGAGGAGATGGAGGAGGAGGAGGAGGAGGAGGAGGAGGAGGAGGAGGAGGAGATGGGTGTTTCTATCTTATTGTGACGGACAGAGTAACGACCATCATCAGAGCAGTCCAGTCTCCAGGACTGATCATTCCACCCAAACACACAGTCAACACTGTCTCCTTTCCTGCTGATTCTTCTGTAACTCACTGATATATAAGCTCCTCCTCTCCACTCGACCTCCCAGTAACAGCGACCAGTCAGATCATTTCTACACAGCAGCTGAGGCCAGACATCAAATCTGTCTGGATGATCAGGATATGACTGAACCTCCTCCACACGTGTCACCTTCCTGTTGTTATCAGACAGTTTGAGTTTTCTGTTCATTGTGTTTGGATCCAGTTCCAGTTCACAGGCATCTGATGGAGAGAACGAGACACAATACAGCTGCAGTTATTGATGATGTCATCATCTTCATCCTCAGCAGGATGTGAATGAGTGATGTCACAGTTTGATGAATGAAAACACACTTACATCTCCAAGGACCTGGTGTCAACCATCGT
>JAJDFG010000620.1:100000-110596 GCA_021039105.1 Scomber colias
CAGGACTGGAAGCTCCTGTGTTTATTACTGCCATCACCAATGTGTGTCTGTCATCTTTATAGTTCAACTTCATACTTTCAGTCACTACTTCTCAATTCAAATGGACAACCACTGTAAAGCTTTTATTGTGAAGTACTTCCAGCTTCCTGTAACCTTAGTCAACATGATGTTAGTGACTGCTAATTCTTCACTGCTAAAAATAGATGTAAATAAAATAATACTCAATAAAAAGCAGCCACAGTGAGCTGATCGGATGAAGAGCTGCAGGTGACAGACTCTGACTACAGTTTGTATGAACATCAAACCTCCAACACGTCACAGAGCTAAATGACTCCGTCTCAGATGCTCACAGTTTAATACAGAACAGGAATCACAACTAATGTGCAAATAAGGACTGAACACTGTGGAAATAACAGTAAAAGATAACAGAAAGCAAACATTTCTGACTCCTTCATTCAGTTTCAGTAATCATCCAGTTTTAAGGTTGTTTGAAACTAAAGAAGAATTAAATGGTGGTTAACCAGATAACAGCTGAGGTGAAGTGTCACCATGGTGAGTAACAATCACTATCATCCCAGCACAGATACTGCTCTGAGATTAAAAGAAACTACAACGGTTACCAAAACCTGTTCACTGAATAACTGTCTGTGTGTTTTACTTTGAGCCAGTTACACAGTTAAACTCCTCTCTGGTATTTCAGGCTCCAACAGCAGAGACACAACAAAACTAATAAATATATATTAATAGAAAGTTATTCACAGGGTCTAAACACATGCTGAAGATAATCTGAGTAGAGAAAATGTCCAGGTGTTTATCTCCTCATATAAATCACAGTTTAATTGATGATCAGTTGAACAGGTTGATGAATCCTGACCTGAGAGTTTCCAGTCCACAGTGTGGACTCTCCAGTCCAGCAGAAAGCTGCTTCACTCCTGAATCCTGCAGGTTGTTGTTACTCAGGTCCAGATCTCTCAGACTAGAGGACTGGGAGCTGAGAACTGAGGACAGAGCTGCACAGCTGCTCTCTGAGAGGTTACAGCCACTCAACCTGGAGATATAAGTGAAATACATCAGAATCTGTGATAAACAGGCGTAAATATCTCAATCACATGATATAAAAGTAAAGATCAGTTTCTTTAGTTTATAAAGCTGAGTCAATCAAAGATAAACAGGAAAATCCTAACATTTTATTTCCCGTAAAAATAAAGACCTGGTGAAAAATTTCTGTGAATCTGAAATCCTGACATTAGAAAAGCTGAACCTCATACTTGAGAAAAATACTTAAAAGACAAAGTGTAACTTGATCTGACCTGAGAGTTTCCAGTCCACAGTGTGGACTCTCCAGTCCAGCAGAAAGCTGCTTCACTCCTGAATCCTGCAGGTTGTTGTTACTCAGGTCCAGATCTCTCAGACTAGAGGACTGGGAGCTGAGAACTGAGGACAGAGCTGCACAGCTTCTCTCTGAGAGGTTACAGTCAGTCAGCCTGGAGAGACAATAATGAACAAGAAGAACAAATAATATTTCGATTTAAATAAGTCTAAACATTGATGATATTTAATCTCTGCCAAGCACCAGCTGCAATCATTGGTGTTCTGTTCTAAACCAGCTGGAGATGTGACCGTTAATAATAAAGTACACAGAATAAATAGTAATACAGTAATATTAATCACTTATCAAACCTAAGAGTTTCCAGTCCACAGTGTTGACTCTCCAGTCCAGTAGAAAGCTGCTTCACTCCTGAATCCTGCAGGTTGTTGTTACTCAGGTCCAGATCTCTCAGACTAGAGGACTGGGAGCTGAGAACTGAGGACAGAGCTGAACAGCTTCTCTCTGATAGGTTACAGACACTCAACCTGGAGATACAAGTTAAATACATCAGAATCTGTGATAAACAGACGTAAATATCTCAATCACATGATATAAAAGTAAAGATCAGTTTCTTTAGTTTATAAAGCTGTATCAAGGAAAGATAAACTGGAAAATCCTAACATTTTATTTACTGTAAAAATAAAGACATGGTGAAAAACTTCTGTGAATCTGAAATCCTGACATTAGAAAAGCTGAACTTAATACTTGAGAAAAATACTTGAAAGACAAAGTATAACTTGATCTGACCTGAGAGTTTCCAGTCCACAGTGTGGACTCTCCAGTCCAGCAGAAAGCTGCTTCACTCCTGAATCCTGCAGGTTGTTGTTCCTCAGGTCCAGATCTCTAAGACTAGAGGACTGGGAGCTGAGAACTGAGGACAGAGCTGCACAGCTTCTCTCTGAGAGGTGACAGTCACTCAACCTGGAGAATACATTTAGAAAAATATTTAATCAATCATTTATTTTTCTCACCTCTGGAAATATCTCATCAATCAATCAATAACTCTCTGTGTACTTACAGAGCTTTGTTGGAGGCTTTGACCACTGGCAGCAGCCTCAGAAGAGCCTCCTCTGAAGCAGAGTATTTCTTCAGGTCAAACACGTCCAGATCTTTTTCTGATGACAGTAAGATGAAGACCAGAGCTGACCACTGAGCAGGAGACAGTTTATCTATGGAGAGACTTCCTGATCTCAGGAACTGTTGGATCTCCTCCACTAGAGAACGATCATTCAGTTCATTCAGACAGTGGAACAGATTGATGCTTCTCTCTGCAGACACATTCTCACTGAGCTTCTTCTTGATGTACTGAACTGTTTTCTGATTGGTCTGTGAGCTACTTCCTGTCTGTCTCAGCAGACCTCGTAGGAGAGTCTGATTGGTCTGCAGTGAAAGACCGAGGAGGAAGCGGAGGAACAAGTCCAGGTGTCCATTTGGACTCTTTAACTCCTCGTCCACAGCACTCTGGTAGAAACGTGTTGATTTGCCTGTGAATACATCAGACCAGGATGTTGTTTGTTCTTCTGCCAGCAGATTGACTCCAGACTTGATGAATGTCAGATGGACATGAAGAGCAGCCAGAAACTCCTGAACACTCAGATGGACGAAGCAGAACACCTTGTCCTGGTACAGCCCTCTCTCCTCTTTAAAGACCTGTGTGAACACTCCTGAGCACACTGAGGCTTCTCTGATATCAAAGCCACACTCTGTCAGTTCTGATTCATAGAAGATCAGGTTGCCTTTCTGAAGTTGCTCAAAAGCCAGTTTTCCCAGAGACTCAATCATATTTCTGCTCTCTGGACTCCAGTGTGGATCTGTCTGAGCTCCTCCATCATACTTGACCTTCTTCAGTTTGGACTGAAGCACCAGGAAGTAGATGTACATTTCAGTCAGGGTCTTGGGCAGCTCTCCTCCCTCTCTGCTTTTCAACACATCCTCCAGAACTGTAGCAGTGATCCAGCAGAAGACTGGGATGTGGCACATGATGTGGAGGCTTCGTGATGTCTTGATGTGGGAGATGATGGTGCTGGCCTGCTCCTCATCTCTGAATCTCTTCCTGAAGTACTCCTCCTTCTGTGGGTCAGTGAACCCTCTGACCTCTGTCACCATGCCGACACACTCAGGAGGGATCTGATTGGCTGCTGCAGGTCGTGTGGTTATCCAGAGGCGAGCAGAGGGAAGTAGTTTCCCCCTGATGAGGTTTGTCAGCAACACATCCACTGAGGTGGACTCTGTAACATCAGTCAGGATCTCAGTCTTGTGGAAGTCCAGAGGAAGTCGACACTCATCCAGACCGTCAAAGATGAACACAACCTGGAACTCTTCAAACCTGCAGATTCCTGCTTCTTTGGTGTCAGTAAAGAAGTGATGAACAAGTTCCACCAAGCTGTACTTTTTCTCTTTCAGCCCATTCAGCTCTCTGAAAGTGAATGGAAATGTGAAGTCTATGTCCTGGTTGGCTTTGTCTTCAGCCCAGTCCAGAGTGAACTTCTGTGTTAAGACTGTTTTCCCAATGCCAGCCACTCCCTTTGTCATCACTGTTCTGCTTGCTTCATCTCTTCCAGGTGAGGCTTTAAAGATGTCTTCTTGTCTGATTGTTGTTTCTGGTCTGTCTGGTTTCCTGGATGCTGTTTCAATCTGTCTGACCTCATGTTCATCATTGACCCCTGCAGTCCCTCCCTCTGTGATGTAGAGCGGTGTGTAGATCTGATTCAGAAGGGTTGAGTTTCCTGCTTTAGCGATCCCCTCAAACAGACACTGGAACTTCTTCTGCAGGTTAGACTTGAGTTTACGTCGACACCTGCCAGCACGAGTTCCTGAATGAACAAACACAGAAACAGAATATAAACATATTTTCCTCCACTTCAGTAAATGTCTCATTTATCCATCATGTTAAATCTTTATAGAAAACCTCCTACTGATCTGCAGACGCTCAGCCAGCTCCTCCTGCTTCATTCTCCTCAGGAATTGCACTGTGATCTTCAGAAATGCGACTCTGCTGCTCCTCCTCTGCTCTTCCTCCTCACCGTCCAACACCTCCTCATCCTCAGTCTGACTCTCTAAGCATTCTGGGTAATCTGGACTCAGAGCCTTCTGTATCTTCTTCAGCTCGTTCTTCACAAAAGTGACGATGTTCTCCTCCAGCAGCTGGAACAGAATAATATATGAATGACACAATCAAACTAACATCATGAAGCAAACATCAGATCCATGTTGGACACACTGACAATCCACTGGTCTACAAAGTACAGCATGGAGATGATAGTGAACACAATAGATGTAGAAGTAGTTGTTGTACATGTACAGACCATAAATATGGAGTCCAGGTGTGTTTGATGCTGCTGGGCAGACTGACCACTGGGAACCTCTGAGCTCTCCTGGTCCACTCTGTGGAGGAATCATGAAGAATGAGCTCACATTATGTCTGTCCACACAGAGACAAACACAAGCTAAAGGTCCATCAAGTGATATTTGGATGTGAACAGAGAATCAGATGACTCCCTGTAGTGGTGAAGCTTTACTAGTCCTGCTGATCCCACTGAGAATCAACAGCTCAGTCTGTTTGTAGCTTTCAGCTCAGTGTTTGGCTTCATCGGTCAGTTTGGTTTAGTCCCAACAGCTCTCCAGTGAATAATGGAGGCAGAAGTTCCTTTTTAAAGCTGGTGCTGTGTTGTGGAACAGCTTCCTGTTACACATGAGAGGAGCTTATAGAAGTCAGGTCAGGACTTATTTATGGAACAGCTTTATAATGACAGTTTTTACTTTAATTTGTGCTGATTCAGTTTCATGTTGTTTGTCTTGTGTTTTGTCTTTTAACATGTTGGAAATAAGTGTTTTCACTTCAACATGTTTTTATGTCTGTAATGTATAAATAAATAAATCATGTCACTTTTCATATGAACAACTGAGTGAAACAGCATGAATGTGTTCCAGGAGAGACTGTGTGAACATGTGATGTGTTATCTCCATATTTAAATGATGATCACGTCTCCTCCCTCTCTATGACGACCGGCTTTTCACTGACGAGGTCGAACAACACGTCATATGAACCAGTTCATTTCTAGCATAACGTTTACTGTCAGTTACAGTTTACATCTGATCAGCTGGAGGAAAGTCTGTACAGTCTTTACATTCTTACCTTCCATCAGCTGGTTGACCAGATTTAAAATATAAAGTTTTCCCCATGGACCAGTCGCTCTTCATGGACACACAGCTGGGTTCAGGTCCAGGTCCAGGTTCAGGTTCAGGTCCAGGTTCAGGTTCAGGTCTATGAGAGTCTGGTCTCTGATGGATCCTGAAACACCAGTTCTGATAAATGTGCATGTTGGATAGAAATGAAAACTGTGGCGCGCCCTGGTGGTTAGAGAGCATACCACATAATCACAGCGTCCCTGGTTCAAATCCAGCAGGGACCAATGCTGCAGGTCATTCCTCTCTCTCTCTGACAGATACTGTATAAATAAAAGGTTAAAAAACCTGAAAAATAACTCTTAAAAGAAATGAAAAGTATTTACATTCTTTCCTTCTATCAGCTGGTTGTCCAGATTTAAAATATATAGGTTTCCCCATAGACCGGTCACTCTTCATGGACATACAGCTGGGTCCAGGTCCACACCAGACACTGAGAAGAAGCACCTCCAGTTACCTGAAGCACTCTGGCACTTTATACTGACTTATTTACACAGCGCACACAGCATCAGTAGGATCAGAACATCATCTGGTCAGAGTGACCTTTGACCCTGAGATAGTATACTGGACCAGGTTTGATATAGAGACTGACAGGGTCTCTCTCTGGGAAAAACAAAGATCCATGAACATTACATGGAGCAACCATGACAGAATTACATAAATGTAATGTATCATCAGAGAGACTTCCCTCCCCCTTTCTACCATCAGATCAGAGTCACACAGACCACTGTCAGAAATTAAAAGACACATTCCTGACTTCCCCCTCTGTCTGTCCTGAAACCACACAGAGCAGGAATGTGAGAATTAGTGTTCAAACTCATACAAAACATCTTGGTCAATAGTTTGGTTTAAACAATACCAATTACTTATATCAGTATCAATTACCTAAAGAAACCTCCATTGTAACAGCTATTACAGTGATGGCCCCTCCCTGAGCTACTACCTTATCGTGGTGGAGGGGTTTGCGTGTCCCTATGACCCCAGGAGCTCAGTTATCAGGTGCTTTTATGCCCCTGGTAGGGTCTACCATGGCAAACAGGTCCAGGGGGAGGGGCCAGACAAGGGGTAGCTCACAACACCCTTATGATGAGTTCAACATATGGTTTTCCGTGTCCCTGGGCCCCCCCCCTGGTGTCAGGCCTGGGGGTGGGGCTCGGTGTCTGTGGTACCCCCCTCCCACAGACCCACCACCAGTGGGGGGGGGGGGGGGGCAAAGGGGTCGGGCACGTAGTGAGCTGGGCGGCAGCCGAAGGCGGGGACCTTAGCGGTCCGACCCTCGGCTGCAGAAGCTAGCTCTAGGGACGTGGACCTCTCTGGTGGGGGAGGAGCCTGAGGTGGTGGTCGGCCTCACCTCGACGCACAGCAAGGGCTCTGGAACCAGTCTCCTCGAGAGGGGTTGGACTCTCGTCCACTCTGGAGTTGCCACTGGTGAGAGGCGCCGGGCAGGGGTGGCAATACTTATTGCCCCCCGGCTTGGTGCCTGTATGTTGGAGTTTACCCTGGTAGACGAGAGGGTGGCCTCCCTCCGCCTTTGGGTGGGGGGCGGATCCTGACTGTTGTTTGTGCCTATGGTCCAAACAGCAGCTCAGAGTATCCACCCTTCTTGGACTCCTTGGGGTGCTGGAGAGTCTCCCTCTGGGGATTCCCTCGTTCTGCTGGGGGACTTCAACGCCCACGTTGGCAGCGACAGTGAGACAAGGAGGGGTGTGATTGGGAGGAACGCCCCCCCCCCCCCCCCCCCGATCTGAACCCGAGTGGTGTTCTGTTATTGGACTTCTGTGCTTGTCACAGATTGTCCATAACGAACACCAATGTTTTTTAACATGTTGGAAATAAGTGTTTTCACTTCAACATGTTTTTATGTCTGTAATGTATAAATAAATAAATCATGTCACTTTTCATATGAACAACTGAGTGAAACAGCATGAATGTGTTCCAGGAGAGACTGTGTGAGCATGTGATGTGTTATCTCCATATTTAAATGATGATCACGTCTCCTCCCTCTCTATGACGACCGGCTTTTCACTGACGAGGTCGAACAACACGTCATATAAACCAGTTCATTTCTAGCATAACGTTTACTGTCAGTTACAGTTTACATCTGATCAGCTGGAGGAAAGTCTGTTCAGTCTGTACAGCTTTACATTCTTACCTTCCATCAGCTGGTTGTCCAGATTTAAAATGTAAAGGGTTCCTCATGGACCGGTCACTCTTCATGGACACACAGCTGGGTTCAGGTCCAGGTTCAGGTTCAGGTCTATGAGAGTCTGGTCTCTGATGGATCCTGAAACAACAACAGTTCTGATAAATGTTCATGTTGGATAGAAATGAAACTGTGGCGTGCCCTGGTGGTTAGAGAGCATACCACATAATCACAGCGTCCCTGGTTCAAATCCAGCAGGGACCAATGCTGCAGGTCATTCATCTCTCTCTCTGACAGATACTGTATAAATAAAGATTAAAAATAACTCTTAAAAGAAATGAAAAGTCTGTTCAGTCTTTACAACTTTACATTCTTACCTTCTATCAGCTGGTTGTCCAGATTTAAAAATTTATACGGTTTCCCATGGACCAGTCGCTCTTCATGGACACACAGCTGGGTCCAGGTTCAGGTCCAGGTTCAGGTCCAGGTTCAGGTCCAGGTCCAGGTCCAGGTCTGAGCTGCTTCTTTGTCCTTCAACACAACACACACAGATGTTTGAGTGTGAATAATGATGGTGGAGTGATGTGAGTGGAGAACAGTGATGGACAGTTAGAGATCCTCATCTCACCTCTGAGCTTTGGTCTGGCTGTCATGTTCCCCACACAGAGAGCTTTTAGAGGGAGGGACTCCCTCCTCTCTGTCCTCACTCTGATCCATAGCAGAGAAACACCTTCACACAAACACAACAACACATCATTTCTCTTCATTCCTCTCAGTCACATGACAAACACACACAGCTCTGACTGGAGGAGAGCAGCTCAGTCACTTCAATACTAAATACACTCATCTGACACTTTCATGCTGTTGGCACTTTGCGCTGCAGTGTCCAACAAATCACTTCCACAAAGCTCACAATGAGCCTCATGCAACCAACACGTGTTCTTAAATGACGAGTTCAGAACCGTTGTACGAGTCCTGAACAGTTTAAATATGACACAGAAAGTCAAATTAAACATAAAGCTTTATATATTACAGAGGTTTAGGAGAACACAATGAAAATGTTTTGCAGGAAGCTTTTAGATGGTTTGAAGACTAGAGGGAAACACTTCCTGTTGCTGTTTCTTTGGGGATCAGATCACTTTTCACTTCTATTAAACAGACTTTGAAAAGCTCTTCATCATTTTAAATGTTCCTCTTCTTCCAAGTCTACTATATCCAGTCAGAGCAAGCAGCAGCTCATCATGTTACCTGGACAGATGCTGCTGGATTCACATCAGCTCACAGAGACGTTCTACCTTCATCTGTAGAGGAAACACAGAGAGAACAGCTGGAAGATCATCACATCTATCTGAGAACGATAATCTGATCTGATCTCTGATATTCATGTTGCTGTGATTCAGGAGGAAAATGGAGGATTTACTAGAGAGGAGCTTCTCAGTTATATGTAAAGACAGACTGATAGACTTTCTGTTTTATTGTGATGCAGCAGCAGGAAGTGTGTTTTATGGACACATGTGAACTGTATCTCTGTTATGATTTTAATTATTAATGACAGCTCTGCAGCTCCAAAAGGCTCAATAGGTTCAGAGCAGCAATAAGACTAATTAGTGAGGACATTCAGTGTGAAGAAAGATCCTCTAAACTCATAATACTTCATCAGACCTCTGAATAAACACTAAGAAGAAGAACCTCCAGTTACCTGAAGCCCTTCATACTGACTGATTCACACCCACAGCACTACAGTCATATTATATATTAGCTTATTATATATTAACATATTATGCCCCCCGCCTCTGTTCCAGTCTCTAGAAGCCAAATCTAAATGAATTACCTCCTTTGTAATCATCAGTAACTGTAACAGATTACAATGTGTGAAGTTATTGATGAACACTGACTCAGTACTGTCAGCTGTTATCAGACACTTTAAAATGGAGGAACACTTCCTGTTGATCTGTTGACTGTTAGTAGAGTTCAGAACTACAGATTTCTGCTGTTTCTACTGGAACTAAACTAACAAGATGAACAAAGAGTCATTCAAGAGTCAAACTGTGAAAACTGTCACAATACAAACTGAATAAAGTTATAATAAAGACCTTCACAATACAAACTGAATAAAGTTATAATAAAGACCTTCACAATACAAACTGAATAAAGTTATAATAAAGACCTTCACAATACAAACTGAATAAAGTTAGAATAAATACCTTCACAATACAAACTGAATAAAGTTATAATAAATACCTTCAGAAGGAGAACAGAAACTGTGTCACAACGAGCACACAAAGAGGAACTAGGGTTACATCCCAAGGCCTATTTCCCCCGACAACCGTCAGCACTAACAGAAGTCCAGAGTTCAATAAAGGAAAGGAAAGAAATCTAATGTGAGTCTGATAAACTGAGTGTGAAATGTCCTCAAACAGCCACAAAGTAATGTAACTTATTACATTTGATGCCTTTTCTAATCTTCTAACCAATGTTTCCAGCTGTTAGAGGAAGTGTTCCCATTAAGCACCACGATCCCTCAGCTTCAGCCTCCGTTCCAGTTTCTACTAGAAGCTGAATTAATATTGAAATGACTGTGGGTTAGGGTTAGGGATCAAAGTGTTGAAACATCACCTTTGTAATCATCAACATTTCCATCAGTAACTGTAACAGATTACAATGTGTGAAGTTATTGATGAACACTGACTCAGTACTGTCAGCTGTTATCAGACACTTTAAAATGGAGGAACACTTCCTGTTGATCTGTTGACTGTTAGTAGAGTTCAGAAACTACAGATTTCTGCTGTTTCTACTGGAACTAAACTAACAAGATGAACAAAGAGTCATTCAAGAGTCAAACTGTGAAAACCAATAAATACCTTCAGAAGGAGTAAAGAAGCTGCTTCACATAGAGCAC
>JAJDFG010000621.1:0-62500 GCA_021039105.1 Scomber colias
TGATTTGCAAACAGAGTGATGGGACCAGCCTACCCCCCCCCCCCTCCCCCCCCCCACACCCACCTAAATGTTGACTAACAACCTCCCTTCCCCTGAAAACCAAGGAAACCCAAAGCTGGAGTATGATCAGAAATAAAAACTAAAATGAGAGAAATAATCTCAAAACTTAATGTGGACTTTTATTTTGTTGAATTTGGGCTATTTCCCATCTGCTAACATGAAAAAGGGGATTAATGACCTCTACTGCAGCCAGTCAGCAAGGTGCGATCCAGATGTTTTGGCCTCACTTTTGGGACGCTGTCATGTCATCCCATCTTTTAAATATAATCTATGTTACAGCAGCCTCACAGAGTCTCTCTCTCTCTCTCTGACTCTCAATGTCTCTCTCTCTCTCTCTCTCTGACTCTCAATGTCTCTCTCTCTCTCTCTCTCTGACTCTCAATGTCTCTTTCTCTCTCTCTCTCTGACTCTCAATGTCTCTCTCTCTCTCTCTCTCTGACTCTCAATGTCTCTCTCTCTCTCTCTCTCTCTGACTCTCAATGTCTCTCTCTCTCTCTCTCTCTCTCTCTCTGACTCTCAATCTCTCTCTCTGACTCTCTCTCTCACACAGAATTTGAATGTTTTAATCTCTCAGTTAAGTCTTCACCCCCTCCTTCTCCCGACTCTTTTTTGGGCGAGGGTGTGCTGACTCTGCGTGTGAACCCTTCTTCCTCGAAAAAAAAAAAAGTCCACAGAGGCAGAGAGAGGAGGAGAGGAGAGAAAGGAGAGAGGAAGAGGAAGGGAGGCAGGAAAGGATGGAAGTAGAGGCCAGATTACAAAGTTCAGGTTCTGTAGTTTTTAAACTGTTGGAAGACAAGTTAAACTGTCCCATTTGGTTTTTAGCCGTTCACATCAGTTCACACATTGCTGGGTTTGTCAGTGTCGCGTTGAGCTTAATGCTTGGCGACACGGTGATGTATTACACCGATTGAAGCAGGTCCCTTGAGTTGGTCACAGCTCAGCCTGTAACAACAAACTGGGGATTGTTTCACAGTCGTGTCTGAGTTGGAGAGTTGGAGAAGAAGCAGCTCTAGACCCGAGATGTCAAGGCAAATTCCTGGGTTTGCAGGGGGGGGAGACGAGAGGCAGACCCAGTGGGTTTGTTTGAAAAAAAAACAAACCCACTTGGGGGGTGGTTGGGAGTGGGGGGGTAGGAGGAGGGGAAGTGTGTTAGCGTGCCATAGAGTCATTACTGTAAGGAAAGGAAAGGAGGTATTGCTGACTAAATGCCAGTGATCACAGATTAGATTACACAAAATACATCTTAGAAATACTTTTTTTTTCTCTCCTTTCTTTTTTTTTTTTTTTTTTGTTAACACAGAGAAAGAAATGCTGCTCTGTCCTGTTGGGAGTAAAATAAAACTGCAGGAGCAACTTTAGAAACATTAAATTCTCTCTTTTTTCAGTTCTGACTCATTTGGATCGGACTGCTTCATAACATCTGCAGAGCTGCAATGATTCACTGAGTAGTTGGTTGATGATCAATTCATTTTTTAAGTCACTTTTTAAAGCAAAAATGCCCCAAAAATATGGAATATTTTATAGTTTTCTTTGTCTTTAGTGATGCTTTTTGGGCTGTTTGCCAGAAAGAACAAGACAATTGAAGACATTTGACTATATTAACGAGTTGTTTTAGTCGAAAATAACTCGTAACCTAAAAAGAAGAAGAGACACCTGCAGACTGTGTTCACCTGCAGGTATCCGCTACTTTAAGCCTCCTGTTGTCCTCAGGTCAAGGAAGGGACAGGAGGAAGGGAGGAAGGAAAGGAGGATGGAAGGAAGGAAGGAAGGAAGGAAGGAAGGAAGGAGGGAAGGAAGAAAAGGAGGGAGGGAAGGAAAGGTGAGAAGGAAAGGAGGAAGGAAGGAAGGAAAGGAGTAAGGAGTAAGGAGTAAAGGAGAGAGGAAAGGAGGAAGGAAGGGAGTAAGGAGGGAGGGAGGTAGGAGGGAAAGGAGTAAAGTGGAAGGGAGGAAGGAAGGAGAGAAAGGAGAGAGGAAGGAAGGAAAGGGAGTAAGGAGGGAGGGAGGAAAGGAGGAAGGAAGGAAAGGAGTAAGGAGGGAGGGAGGAAGGGAGTATGGAAGGAGGAGGGAGCAAAGAAAGAGGGGAGGAGGGGAAGAACGAAGGAAAAATTAAAGAAAGAGGAAGGAAAGAAGGAACAGTCAAAAGAGAGACGGGGTCAATTTGACCCGGGAGGACGACAGGAGGGTTAAGGTCTATAGTACGTGGCTGCTTCATGAACACACCTGTCACAAAGACTCAGGAGTGTTTTTAATCAAAAGTCAAACATGCCAAAAAAAAAAGAATATTGCAGCTTCTCAAATGTGAGGAGTTGAAGCTCTTCTGCGTCAAACACCACAACATAATTACTTACTTAATCCTCTTCTCTCCCTGTGGAACATCAGCCTGCGAACATCTGCTTCCATCTTCCATGTTGTTCCTCGATCCAACTCAGATTAGCTGTTTTTCTCCGCCAGGTTGTTTTTGGCCTCCTTCGTTTCCTCCGTCCAGGTGGAGTCCATCTCAGGGCTACTTTAGGAATGCGGTCCCGGGTCTATTCTGAGGATTTGTCCGAGCCGTTAAATGTTTAATTTTCCAGCATCACATTACGACAGTTTGTTGAGATGTTTTCTGGCCAAAAGATGCAGCGAGGTATCTTCCGGAGACATCCACGGAGGAGGAATGTATTGATCTTCTTTTGAAGTCAGCTGCAGCTTTTCTGAGCTGTGCAGCAGAACTGTTTCCACGTTGCTGTTATACAGTCAGGTCTTTGTTTTTAGGGTTTACTACGTTGTCAAACATGAGGCTGAACTCACGGTTGATGAGACAAAACATTTGAAAATGTCACCAGCAGCTTTTAAAAATCCAAAAAGCTGCATTTATCACTATTTTCTGGTATTTTACAGACAAACTTCTTAGGAAGGGCAGAAGGAAGGAAGGAATGGAGGGAGGGAGGGAGGGAGGGAGGGAGGGAGGGAGGAAGGAAGGAAGGAAGGACGGGAGGGAGGAAGAAAGGACAGAAGGAAGGAAGAAAGGGGGTGGAGGAAGGAAAAAAGGAAGGGAGGAAAGAGAGGAAGGAAAGAAAGAGAGAAGGAGGGAGGAGGAAGGAAGGAAGGAAGGGAGGGAGGGAGGGAGGGAGGGAGGAAGAAAGGGGGGTGGAGGAAGGAAAGAAGGAAGGAAGGAAAGAAAGAGAGAAGAAGGAAGGAAGGAAGGAAGGAAGGCAGGGAGGGAGGGAGGGATGAAGGAAGGAATGAAGGAAAGAAGGAGGGAGGGAGGAAGGAAGGACAGAAGGAAGGAAGAAAGGGGGGTGGAGGAAGGAAATCTCTTAAGGAATAACGTAAATAAGTGTGTCTGCAGCCTGAAACATTCACAACAGTTTACTATTTGATGATTTTCTACCACAGATACTGTAAATGCTCTCATGTGTTATTGTGCTACTTCCTGTTGATGCTCATGAAGAAGAAACGTCCGCCTGCATTCAGCTCGTCGGACGTCGTCGCTTATACTCGATCTGTTCCACAAATAAACCAGAGAGACATTAGCAGGATGCAGCAAAGCAAAGCCACATGCAGCCAGTACACAACACTGTTATACTCGTGTTTACTGCTGGATGTTTGCTGCCTCTCAGAGTCGGTCGCACCACGTAGACATGTTGAGTCTTCTCGATGTCATTTTAACGACATTCGGTGACTTTGAAGAGATGGACGAATTCTGGTTGAAAGAAAAGGGAAAACTAAATGACGTCTTTATGTGGCTGTTGAGAGGATGACTATTCACTATCGGTGATTTAACCCTCCTGTTGTCCTCGAGTCAAGAATGGAGGAAGGAAAAAAGAAGGAAGGAAAGGAGGGAGGAAGGAAGGAAAGAAGAAGGAAGGAAAGGAGGGAGGAAGGAAGGACAGAGGAAAGGAAGGAAGGTAGGAAGGAAAGGAAAAGAGGAAGGGAGGAAGGAAAGAGAGAAGGACAGAGGGTGGAAAAAAGGAAGGAAGGAAGGAAGGAGGGAGGGAGGAAGGAAGGACAGAAGAAAGGGAGGAAGGAAGGAAGTAGGGAGTAAGGAAGGACAGAAGGAAGGGAGGAAGGAAGGAGAGAGGGAGGGAGAAAGGAAAAGAGGAAGGGATGAAGGAAGGAAAGAAGGAAGGGAGGAAGGAAAGAAGGAGAGAGGGAAGGGAGGACAGAAGGAAGGAAGGAAAGAAGGATGGAGGAAGGAAAGAAAGAGAGAAGGAGGGAGGACAGATGGAAGGAAGGGAGGAAGGATTATAACGTTGCTCTGTAACTGCTGTATGGTGGAAATAAAGTTCAAGTTCATTTTACAGATGATATTGATAATTACATCTTGTCAAAAGGTCTTTGGCGGTTCGGCTCTACGGGGAGGTTTTTGTCACCGAGGGAGACATCAATCAATCCTGAGCAGCAGCAGCAGGAAGACGAACCACCCCCCCCCCCCCCCCCCCCTCCCTTCCATGGTGGTGGATGATAACGTCCGCTGAGACTGATAAGGCTGATTAGTTTTGATGAAGTGATGAAACTGTGAAGTCTGGGTGGTGATGGGACGATGGGGCGACACACTGAATGACAGCATGAAAGCACAGAAGGCAAAAAGAGAGAGAGAGAGAGAAAAAAAGAAAAAGACAGCTGTGAAATGATAGGCTGACAGCGGAGGTGTGTCCTTGTGCTATTGGATGGATGTGACTGACTCCTTTATTATGAATGAGCATGCTTAACACTCCTGTTGTCCTCGAGTGAAGGAAGGAAAGGAGGAAGGAAGAAGGAAGGAAAGGAGGGAGGAAGAAGGAAGGAAAGGAGGGAGGGAAGAAGGAAGGAAAGGAGGGAGGGAAGGGAGGAAGAAGGAAGGAAAGGAGGGAGGGAAGAAGGAAGGAAGGAAAGGAGGGAGGAAGGGAGGAAGAAGGAAGGAAAGGAGGGAGGAAGAAGGAAGGAAAGGAGGGAGGGAAGAAGGAAGGGAGGAAAGGAGGGAGGAAGAAGGAAGGAAAGGAGGGAAGGGAGGAAGAAGGAAGGAAGGAAGGAAGGAAGGAAGAGAGAAGGAGGAAGGACAGAAGGAATGAAGGAAGGAAGGGAGAAAGAAGGAAGGGAGGAAGGAAGGAAGGAAGGAAGGAAGGAAGGAAGGAAAGAGAGGAAGGAAAGAAAGAGAGAAGGAGGAAGGAAGGAAGGAAAGAAGGAAGGAAGGAAGGAAGGAAGGAACAGACGGGGTCATTTTAACCAGGGAGGACGACATGAGGGTTGAGAGACGAGGCTCAAAATAGTTTCAGTTCTTCCCACTTAGATGTTTCTAGTAGTGTACTTGGATATGAAAGACGGCATTTTTACACCATGAAGTTATGTGCACGGTTAGTTAACGTCCCTCCAGTACGAGTCAGAGGGAGCATACAGTGTTGATTATGTTTTTATGATATTAATAAACAGCATTTTCTGGTACCCATGCAGTGTTTGAGATACAGGAAGTGCTATTTCTCCACTTGAGTTCTTGTCATATGGTAGTTTTTCATATGAGTGTTAGGTAATATACTCCAGTAAATGGTAAAATAGGAAATGAGCTCATAATCTGGTGTGTGGAGTAATGACATAAAAGCTCTAATGGTCACATGACTTGATGTACTGTAAGTATGAAGGGAGAACTTAAGCAAAAACTCAGCTTTCAATAATACTTGGCTAATCATGACCGAGTCCCAGGGTTATTATAGTTAACTGAAACTAAGACTAAAACTAAAACTAGCAGTAAAAACAAAAAGTAGTTTACTGAAATAAAAACTAAAATGAACAATGCAAAACTAAGTCAAACTAAACTGAATTGCAGATAAAAATCAGCTTTTTTTGGTCATTTTGTTTCTTCCTTTTTACTGTTTCCTGTTCAGTTTGACTTAAAACTAAAAGTAAGACTAAAACGAAATAAAAACGGAACTAAAACTACTTAAGCCAGAAATAAAAAAAACAGAAATAAAAAAACAAACTGAAAAACTAAATAAAAAACTAATAAAAACTATAATAACCCCGATCCAGACAATCCATTAAAAATACTTACAAGATACTTGTAGACCAGTTTGGGACATTTTGTCTTCAATTCCTCTTCATTTTGCTTGGTTTACATATTTCTACCAGACTTCAGTTCAGTATATTTCACTTTTCTGTCCTTTTGAACTTCACATTTTCTCCCTGGAGGCAGCTTCAGATGTTAAAGCTCAATCTCTGCTCGGACTATGACACAGAAAAACACAATGAAAAACATCAAAGTAGTGTTCCTCATGTTGTTATTTTGGCTGAATAGTTTGTTGTTGTGTGTTGCAGCGGCGCTCCAGAAGAACGTGAGGTCGGCTCCTCTCATCCCTCCGAACGGCAGCAGAAACGGACAGTCTGTGTCTCTGGATGGAGTCAGCTTCTCAGAGGGAGATCTGCTTCTTCAGGTACGGAAACACCAAAATTATCCATCTATAAAATATCTATATGGGGAAACCTTCTACAGTGCTGCATGCTGCATATGATAATTATATATTTAGAAAGTAGAACTGAAGTGATTCATTATAAGATGATTACCGGTAGTTAAAACCATAGACTGTATAAAAGAAATGGACGTAACATCCGTGACGTCACCCATTGGTTTGTGGACTGCTGCTCGGAAGCCAATAGTTTCGAATCTAGGCAGCGCCATCTTGAAAATTTCAGGTGCATGCTGGGAAAAATAAAAACACGGATTCTACTTATATGGGCATGGGGCGGAGTCATGGGCGGAGCGGGGAGGTTGCTATGGTTGCGAACGCTGGATCTCGAGGACATTGGTCAATCAACCTGTCAATCAGGACGTAGCCACGCCCTAATGCATACCCTGCTTTATCGTCAAATATAAAATCAGGGAGGCCAAAATTTCACAAATGAACATCATACTGCATTGAAGAAGGCTTTAAACTAGCGATTGAGACCATAAACACATTTTGAAAACGTTTACTGAGGTTAGAAATCAAGTGAGAAGTTGGTGAATTCTCCATTGACTTGTATAGAGACGGTCGCCCCCTGGTGGCCTTTTGATAGAATGCAGCTCTAAGTTACTTCCGCGTTGGCCTCATTTCAGAGGACCAGAACTCCCCGCCTGGTTAATACATTTCAATTCAATTTCCATTTTGTGAATTTCAAATAAAAGATGTATTTCCTCATTGAAGTTTTCTTAAAAATATAGTTAAAATCTTGTCTCGATCTCGTGAACCCAATATCGTGTCTCGTCTCATCTCGTGAGCTGAGTGTATTGTCACACCGTATTATCCTCACATGCTGTGTTGTCGTTATTCCTTTAGGCGCTGCATGGTTTCGTGTTGGTCGTGACGACTGATGGCACCATCTTCTACACGTCCTCCACGATCCAGGACTTCCTGGGCTTCCAACAGGTATCACTGTAAATATCTCTCTCTGTGTACTGTTCTGAGAGTTAAAATGTTAAAATGTGAACTCATCCCTTCTTCTGTTTCTCCATCATCAGTCGGACGTGGTTCATCAGAGTGTGTACAATCTCATTCACATGGACGACAGAGAGATGTTCAAATGTCAGCTCCACTTTGCCTTCAACCCCAGTGAGACCGACTCCAACATGAGAGCTCAAGGTATCAATCTCTTAACAATATCTGCTGTTAAAAGTTTTTTCTAGTCAGTCTTAAATCAACAATCAGGAGCCCAAATGAACAATAAAACCAGTTTTTCTGGCTGTAATGATTCCTCCTGTTCATACTGACTATTAGAAGATCCTTCATAATGCATTTATAATGGAAGTGATGGAGGACTAAATCCACAGTCCTCCTTCTGAAGCTAATATGAAGCTTCAGCGTCCAAATGAGTCAAATCTTCATCTTCTATGTTTCAGCGTTACAGTGTTTTTAGTGACAAAGTCTTTTTGTTACTATACTTCCACCACAGCTCAACAGGAAACACTAAGAGGGAATCTGATGCTATAAAAGGCTGTAAATGTGTCAGATATCACTTGATATGACTTAACTCACACTTATCAAGCTCAATAGAAGCTGATCAGAGACTTTTAAATGACACACTGTGGATTTAGTCCTGCAGCACTTCCATTGAAAGCACATTTGAAGGAGATGCTAATGAACCCAAAAGGCAGATATTTTCATAAAGAAACATGTTGTTTTTCTGTAGATACACAGTCTGGCATTAGAGCCCTGAGCAGCTCTGAGAGTTTCTTGCCTCAGTACATCCCTCCAGAAAACTCCTCCTTCCTGGAAAGAAGTTTCTGCTGCCGCCTTCGCTGCCTGCTGGACAACACCTCTGGATTCATGGTACCAAAATCAAACCATTTGTTCAACAAGAGTAAGAGTGAGAGTGTGCAGCTTCAAGTTTATTGCAAAATAAGTTTGGATTTAAAAGGATTTGGTCTTGATGCTGTGCTGCATAATAATTAAGATATAGAAGGTTCCCTTCTTATTTCCTTCCTTCCTTCCTTCTTTCCCTCCATCTTTTTTATGATCTGGCCCACATGAGATCAAATTGGTCTGTATGTGGCCCTTGAATGAAAATGAGTTTGACACCTCTGGTCTAGACCTTCTCTATGTGTAAAGAGATAACTTGATTGATTGATTGATTGATTGATTGATTGATTGATGCCTACCTGTTTAAATGTCTCCTTCCCCTTCAGGCTCTAAACTTCAACGGGCGTCTGAAGTACCTCCACCTGCCAGAAAACACAGGAGCCGGTGGGACGTTGGCTCCTCCACAGCTCGCTCTGTTCGCCATCGCTACTCCTGTGCAACCTCCTTCGGTCATGGAGATCCGAACCAAGACCCTCATCTTCCAGACTAAACACAGGATGGACTTTGCTCCCATGGGCATCGACACCAGGTAGGTCTTTGCATTTCTTTCTAGACTGATGATGAGAAAAATGAGGTTGGTTGGCAAAATAACTCACCTGTAACTTTATGTAATTTGTGATTCTTTTTAATTTTCAGAGGGAAGCTGGTTTTGGGTTATTCAGAGATCGAGCTGGTCACAACAGGATCTGGCTATCAGTTCCTCCACGCTGCGGACATGATGTACTGCGCTGACAATCACCTCCGAAGTGAGTTATTCTACAAGACAAGTGCAAGGTTTTTTTTTGTTGGTTGGTGAAACTAAAATTGTGTTGGTTGTGGTTTTGTCCTCAGTGATGAAGACCGGAGACAGCGGCTTCACATTCTTCAGGCTGTTGACCAAAACGGGACACTGGTTGTGGGTTCAGGCTTCTGCCAGGGTCGTCTTCAAAGGAGGGAGACCGGACTTCATCATCGCTCGCCAGAAAGCCCTAACGTAAGCATCGGCTTTGTATCTTAAAGTCTACTCAAAATCTTCTTCTTCTACTCAAAATCTTCTTCTTCTTCTTCCTCCACTGCAGCTTCTCCTTCTTCTTCTTCCTCTTCCACTGCAGCTTGTTCTTCCTCTTCTTCTTCTTCTTCCACTGCAGCTTCTCCTTTTTCTTCTTCTTCTCCTTCTTCCTCCACTGCAGCTTCTCCTTCTTCTTCTTCTTCTTCCACTTCTTCTTCTTCTTCTTCAGTTGGATGTTGCTCTCTTCTCTATGTAAAATGATTTATCTGAGTTTATTTTCACATTCACCGGCTGACGAAAACAGGAAGTTTCTCTGAGTTTCACCTTAAATCGACTAAATTTGATGAAGTTAGTGTAAAACTCTTACAGTCAGATTATTGGATGTGACTTTTAGGCATTTAAATAAGTCCAATAAATCCTTTTTTAATCTTTTTTACTGGTTTCTGTCATGTTGATTTTATTTCTGTATCTTTAAATTTAATGTAAAGCACTTAAATAGGCTACGACTACTTTTTATTTTTACTATGTTTCGTTAATTCTAATGTCTAATTATCTTTACTTTCTCCCACAGAAATGAAGAAGGAGAGGAACATCTCCGCCAGAGAAGACAGCAGCTCCCCTTCAACCTCACCACCGGCGAAGGAGTCCTCTATGACTTTTCTCTGGATGCCTTCTCCATCCCCGGCCCCGGTTCTCCAGACACCACCGAGTCCACAACAGAGAAACCCTTGGACCCCACCTCCATCTTGGGATCCCTACGCCAGCAGGACCAATCTCTTTACACCAAGCCGCAGACGTCCAGCCCCCCGCTGCCAATCTTCACCCAAACAGAGGATGCTGATTTTGACGAGCAGTCCTTGGAGCAAGCCTTCCTGGACAGCCATGCTCTGCTCAGTGTGCCGAGTCAGCTCCAAGGTTCACAGAACAGGTCCAGCATGGGAGACCAAGCCATGATTGACTCGCTGGAGCAGATCTTGGGAGATATTGGAGACGTTGGAGTATTAGAGGATCTTGAAGTGGAGGAGGCAGAGCTGAGGGACTGGGAGAACACGCTCTTCAGGATGAATAAAGACAGAGGAGAGGAATCGAGGGAATTAAATCAAATCCTGGCCAATGACGTGTTTTCATATGTTGAGGAGGCTCTGAGGAGAGAGACAGGGACAGGTGGGCTTCACAAGGCTGACACTCAGATTCAAAAGCAGCATCCTGCGTCTTCTGTACATTCAAATCATGAGCATCAGTGGCAGAAAATGACAGACAGGAAATCCAACCACAGTGGATTTGCACAGCAGACTCATTCAGCTGGACTGAAAGGAGTTTCTGAAGTCGCATCTCGAGGGGCGGCGACCACACAGTGTCGTAACGCTCAGCAGGGACTCACCTCTCCAGTGTGGCCTCCAAACAGCAGCAACACTCAGCACTGTGGCGCCCAAATGACTTCTACACAGTCGTGCCGCTCTGCTCATTCACAGCCGGAAGTGACAGATCAACCTTGGCCGCCATTCACACAAAACTCACGCTACCAAAGTGTTCAATATACACAGAATGGCTCAGGTTCACAGCAGACTCACGTAGCGCCGCAGTCTTCTGGTGTGGCCATGTGGCAACAGCAACAGCAGCTGCCACAAAGCTTTCACCATCACACACTCACACATTCCTCACACACACCAGGCAGCGTGAGCTCAGCGGCTCAGACCTTCCAGCAAACGCAGCGATTATCTGGCAGCTGCATGTATAAAAAAAGAGACGTTCACATACCGGACTCTGCTACTGTTCCTCCCCGATTAAACGGTCCTCTCCTGGGATCTGCAACCTCCGGAGGTTCTGCACATGTTGCAGGGACAAACATGAGCTCTCCCTTCATCGGAGGCATCTGGCCCGCCGCTCCTAATCCGGGCGTGATACAGTCGTCCGGCCCTGACGCTCACATGGCTGCCTGTGCAGATGTGGGCAACATCAGTCTGGGTCATCTGAGCGGAGACAACTCGAACTATCCGAACCCGAACCCTGAAAATGGATCATTACAGTCGTCATTCTTCTGCTGGAGCGGTGAAGCTCAGGTAAGACAAGGCTGCAGCATGGAACGGTTGATCTTTACGTATTATTCAGGGTTAAATTTGACCTGTTTTTACATCTGAGATCATTTAGCCTGAAATTTGATGAACTTAAAATATAAAGAAGGAAATATATTCAACACATATTCATCCAAAATGTCAAAAATATGAATTCTTCACATTTAACCCTCCTGTTGTCCCCGAGTCGAAGAAGGAAGGAGGAAGGGAGGAAAGGAGGGAGGACAGAAGGAAGGAAGGAAGGGAGGGAGGAGGGAGGGAGGAAGGAAGGACAGACGGAAGGAAGGGAGGGAGGGAGGGAGGATAGTAGGGAGGGAGGAAAGGAAAGAAGGAAGGGAGGAAGGAAGATGGAAGGAGGGAAGGAAGGAAAGAAAGAGAGAAGGAGAGAGGAAGGACAGACGGAAGGAAGGGATGGAGGAGGGAGGGAGGATAGAAGGGAGGGACGAAAGGAAAGAAGGAAGGGAGGAAGGAAAGGAAGGAAGGATGAAGGGAGGGAAGGAGGAAAAAAGGAAGGAAGGAGGGAGGGAGAAAGGAAAAGAGGAAGGAAGGAAAGAAGGACAGAGGAAAGAAGGAAGGGAAGGAAGGAAAGAAAGAGAGAAGGAGTGAGGGAGGAGGAAGGGAGGATAGAAGGGAGGGAGGAAAGGAAAGAAGGAGGGGAGGGAGGAAGAAAGGAAAGAAGGAGGGAAGATGGGGGATTGAGGAAGGAAAGAAGGAAGGAAGGAAGGAAAAGAGGAAGGGAGGAAAGAAAGAACAGTCAAAACAGACAGGGTCAATTTGACCCGGGAAGACGACACAAACAGTTTCTATTATCTTATAAAACATTGGACCATTATATAGTGTTTTTTTTTAAAGCTTAATTAAGGATTAATCTCACATTAATCTGACATGGTGAGGTATTCATTAATGATTTGTGGTTCGGAAGTTTGTTATTGAGACTAATTGTGAGGAAATTCAGAATATAAACAATGTGAGAGAGTTAAATCTGAAGTCATTTGGAGGTAAAAAAAGAAACTGAATGCCTGTCCAACAGTTGAGGACTTCCTAAATCTTTGTTCATATGGTTCTGATTGGTAGAAAAACTATTATATATGACAAAGACCCAACAAACCCTTACATGACCCCTTTATTACTGTACCCTGAATGTCTCACTCATCATGTGTTGTGTACAGTACTCAGAGTCCGCAGATTGACCTTCTCGGGCAGCTCTGGACATGGTGACAAAAAAATGATGACAGGAAATATTTCCAGGAATGGGAAGTGCTGGGACAATGGTACCACTGAAAGATTTATATAATGGCAGTTTGGGTTAGGGTTAGGTGTGCACAGACTTTTTGAAGGGCAGGGGAGAAAAGAAAAATAAGGGCACATACAGCATGTTCTCGCCACTGAAGGGCACCTTAGCATGCTTTTTGACTTCCAGGAGGGCACCTTAGCACACATTTTGACTCCCAGGAGGGCACCTTAGCACACATTTTGACTCCCAGGAGGGCACCTTAGCACACATTTTGACTTCCAGGAGGGCACCTTAGCACACATTTTGACTCTCAGGAGGGCACCTTAGCACGCATTTTGGCTCCCAAGAGGGCACCTTAGCACACATTTTGGCTCCCAAGAGGGCACCTTAGCACACATTTTGGCTCCCAAGAGGGCACCTTAGCACGCATTTTGGCTCCCAAGAGGGCACCTTAGCACACATTATAAATAAACTAAATTTAAAACAGTCTTACAAAACAACACAGTAGCATATAAACCGATCCTGAATGCTACAAAAAAGTCAAAAACAAAAAGGAAAGCATTTTCAGACCATGAAAACATGTCTGCAACAAACAAAACAAAAAAATCATAAATCACTAACAAATCATGTAGTACATTGTTTGCTCAGCATAATTTGCAGACCTCTAATGACAACCTTCCACCATTCAATCATCTGTAATCTCAGCGGCTAAGTGACAGCACATTTAACAGGGTTTTATATCATGTGGTGAGTTTAGTGCTTTTTTTCCCCTCATTTCATTTTGATGTTTATTTTTGGTTGATTTGGTTGAACTTTCTATTCTTTGGTTTTTAAAAATGTTCAGTCCAAAGTAAGTCTTTAAGACGAGAGTGTGTATTCAGGTTTTTAGAAGTACTACTACATGTATATTAAAAAAAAAGAAAAGTAAAAGGGGTATAAAGCCTCTTTGTTTCCAGAGAGAGCTGCTGTGTGAAATCTGATAAATTACCTTCTGTGATGCCACTTGAGTCGATGCTGGTTCGGTCTGAAGACTTCAAGTTTTAAAATGAAAAAAAAAAACAGTGTGTGTGTGGAGATGGAAAGACATGAGGTTAGCGCACACACGAATCTCATGTCACGAATCTCTGACTGAACTGAGTTGAATTGTGGGTAATGTAGGCGCCAGGTTTTGCCAATGAAGAAGCCTGAAATACTGAGTTTGATCTTTTCTGTAACCTGTCCAACATGTTATGAGAGAAGAAAGGAAGGAAGGAAGGAAGGAAGGAAGGAAGGGAGGAAGGAAGGAAGGAAGGAAGGAAGGAAGGAAGGAAGGAAGGAAGGAAGGAAGGAAGGAAGGGAGGGAGGGAGGGAGGGAGGAAGGAAGGAAGGGAGGGAGGGAGGAGCGAGGGAGGAAAGGAAAGAAGGAAGGAGGGAGGGAGGGAGGAAGGGAGAAAGGAAAAGAGGAAGGAAGGAAAGAAGGACAGAGGAAAGAAGAAAGGGAAGAAGGAGGGAAGGAAAGAAGGAAGGAAGATAGGGGGATTGTGGAAGGAAGTCAATGCTGGTTCGGTCTGAAGACTTCAAGTTTTAAAATGAAAAAAAAGGGTTAGGGTTACTGTTGGTGGTTGGAGATGAATTGTGGGTAATGTAGGCGCCAGGTTTTGCAAACGAAGAAGCCTGAAATACTGAGTTTGATCTTTTCTGTAACCTATCCAAGATATTATAAGAGTAAAAAATGCTAAATCAAGTCCTCATTTGAGGCATCCACAAATCAGATTTTTAAAATTATACATATCAAGTTTGAAATTGTCATACATCCAACAAGTCTGCTTCCAGTTTGCGGATTACAGTTTTATCTATAAATCCATCACATTACCAAATATTGAGTAGAAACTCAGCCAGAACGCAGACCAGATTTTTCCAGCTGAGATTTTCCTGAGTCATAAATTGGCTAAACTTCCCACAATCTGAGCCTGACTGACCAAAGACTTCTTTTTTATAATAATAATAATAATACTAATACTAAAGTTTATTTATATAACCCGTATCAAAACCAGCAATTACAAAATACTTTACAAGGCAGACAAGGACACACTTTCCCACATATTAGACATTAAAAGCAAATATTAGTAAAACAACAAATAAAGATTATAAGAAAGCCTTTTGATAAAAGTGAGTTCCCAGAAGCGACTTAATGGATAAAATGCTGAATATGCATCAATCAATCTTTATTTGTATAGCGCCAAATCACAACAGAGTTATCTCAAGGCACTTTACACATAGAGCAGGTTCTAAACCGAACTCTTCAGGTTTAACTTTAAAGAGACCCAACATTCCCACATGAGCAACAGTGGCAAGAAAAAACTCCCTTTTAACAGGAAGAACCCTCAGAACCAGACTCAGAGTGGGAGAACATCTGCCTCGTCCGGTTGGGGTTGAGAGGAGAGAAAGGAAGGAGAGGAGAGAGAGGAAGGATAGAGGAGAGAGAGGAAGGAAGGAGAGGAGAGAGGAAGGAGAGGAGAGAGAGGAAGGAGAGGAGAGAGAGAGGAGAGAGAGGAAGGAGAGGAGAGAGAGGAAGGAGAGGAGAGGAGAGAGAGGAAGGAGAGGAGAGAGAGGAAGGAGAGGAGAGAGAGGAAGGAGAAGAAGGAGAGGGGAGAGAGGAAGGATAGGAGAGAGAGGAGAGAGAGGAAGGAGAGGAGAGAGAGGAAGGAGAGGAGAGAGAAAGAGGAGAGGGGAGAGAGGAAGGAGAGGAGAGAGACAGAGGAAGGAGAGGAGAGAGGAAGGAGAGGAGAGAGAGAGGAAGGAGAGGAGAAAGAAGAGAGAGAGGAAGGAGAGGAGAGAGAGGAAGGAGAGGAAGGCGAGGAAGGAGAGGAGAGAGGAAGGAGAGGAGAGAGAAGAAGGAGAGAGGAAGGAGAGGAGAGAGAGGAAGGAGAGGAGAGAGAGGAGAGAAAGGAAGGATAGAGGAGAGAAGCACAATGAAAATCAACAATGAAGCTAGAAGGTCCGGGACTGGAATCTGTCATCCGGACGTCTACAGGCCCAGATTACCTGTGAGACCAGCACAGACAACTCTGGGGAAGAAGTTTAGCTTATTGAATGCATTAATAGAACATGAATGTTAATGGATATAGATGGATGGATAGAGAGAGAGAGAGAGGGAGGAGGAGAGAGGAGCTCAGTGCATCATGGGAGTCCCCCGGCAGTCTAAGCCTATAGCAGCATAAGCTAAGAGCTCTAGGAGCCCTAACTATAAGCTTTATCAAAAAGGAAAGTTTTAAGCCTGTGCATGTGTGAGGTAATGACAGCTTTTCTCTTCTTTTCTTCCACAGATCCCCAAAGTTGGAATGAATGGCGTCGTCGACCTGTTCGGCTTCCCCGCCCTTCCTGCCGGGAGCATCAACCTTTCCCAAAACGCTGGCCCCTAGCTGCACTATCACATTATTCTTCTCAATATGCCTCCACACACACACACACACACACACACACACACACACACACACACACACACACACACACACACACACACACACACACACGAGTATATCCAACAATTGAGGATACTCCATTATATATGTTTTTACTCATGTAGCGTCTGCTGTGGCTCAACAAGATTTATTAACCTTCATCATTTCAAACAAAAACAGACTCTTTGCTGCTTTACAGTCTTTTGCTGATCAGCTGTTTTTGACTCTTCACATATTTATCAAACAACCCCCCCCCCCCCCCCCCCCCAATAATTAGCTTTTAACACATTTATAAATATATATATTTATATAAGCTGTAAGTAACCAAACAATGTTGAAGTATCACAACGGAGGCTGGAACCAACAGGATTTAATCACACGTGGACTTTTCAGTAGAGAAACCGTGACTTCAGTTTTTCTTTGTATCATATAAACTGTGAGGAATATATTAAATATTCAACTTCTCTTCCTATAGAGACGGAGCTTCTCACATCAGTGTAACTCTTCACAATGTGAATCTGTGATGTCCACTTCTTTATTATCCATTTATATCCAGTTTATAAGCAGTTTATATATCATTGTGTTCTTTTGAGAGGCATATATACCCCTTTTCCAGTGAGCTGGAGCCAGTGCTGGTTTGGACCTAGTGCTAGAGCCAGTGCTCAGTTGGTGCTAATCCAAGCACCTCTTACGAACCTGTTGCTTTTCCACCGGCAAGGAGCCACGCGATTACGTCACTGTATAACGTAGCCAGCGCGCGCCTTTGAAGCACTTCCATGATTCACCAGTGAGAGGCAGCAACATGGCGCAAGGCATCTAGCCTGCTGGAAACAAAGAAGAAGAAAAAGAAGACGAAGACGACAGCTCTGGCAAAAAAATTATAAAAATATTACTTTTAATCAACAAATCTTTAACCCTCTGTAAATGCCACGCTAGTCAGCTAATGAACGTTAACCCCGCTAGTCTGCTAATAAACGTTAGCCCCGCTAGCCGGCTAATAAACATTAGCCCCGCTAGCCAGCTAATAAACATTAGCCCCATTAGTCTGCTAATAAGCGTTAGCCCCGCTAGTCTGCTAATAAGCGTTAGCCCTGCTAGCCGGCTAATAAATGTTAGCCCCGCCCTAGCCCACTGATGTAATTGGTTCTTGCTTTAGACCAGCAAAGAGTTGGTGCTCGCTCTGGCTCCTGTTCTGAGGCTCGGGCTGGAGCTTTGGCGGTTGAAAAGCAAAGAACCGGTGCTTAGTCAGGCTCTGGCTCCGAACCAGCACCAGCTCCAGCTCGGTGGAAAAGGGGTAGAGGATACATCCAGAGCTGCAACTAACAATTAGTTTCATTATCGATGGATCGATCCTTTGTTTGTTCTATAAAATGACTGAAAATGTTGATCACAGCGATCAATAACCTAAAGATATTTTGGTTTACGATCATAGAAGACGAAATAAACCAGAAAATATTCACATTTCAGAAGCTAGAATCAGAGAAGATTGAGTCGAAAATCAATCATCAAAATAGTTGCAGATTTATTTTCTGTTAATCGACTAATCGGTTAATTGTTCTTCATCTTAGAGAAAAAAGACTTGAAATAAAGCTGTTGACTTCATATTGTTTGGCTTTAAAAGCAAAGCAACTGTTTGCTCTCATTAGTGTTTAATTAAAGTAAATGAGGCTTCTTCCTGTTCTTGTTGTTCTTCTTTTTGTTTTTGTTCTTGTTCTAGTTGTTGCTGTTCTTCTTGTAGTTCTTCTTGTTGTTCCTTTTGTAGTTCTTCCTCTTGTAGTTCTTGTTGTTCTTCTTCTTGTTCCTCTTGTAGTTCTTCTTCCTTTTGTAGTTCTTCTTATTGTTGTTCCTTTTGTAGTTCTTCTTCTTGTTGTTCCTTTTGTAGTTCTTCTTCTTGTTCCTTTTGTAGTTCTTCTTGTAGTTCTTCTTGTTCTTGTTCCTCTTGTAGTTCTTCCTTTTGTAGTTCTTGTTGTTGTTCTTCTTCTTGTTCCTTTTGTAGTTCTTGTTCTTCTTCCTCTTGTAGTTCTTGTTGTTCTTCTTCTTGTTCCTTTTTTAGTTCTTGTTGTTCCTTTTGTAGTTCTTCTTGTTCTTCCTCTTGTAGTTCTTGTTGTTCTTCTTCTTGTTCCTTTTGTAGTTCTTGTTGTTCCTTTTGTAGTTCTTGTTGTTCCTTTTGTAGTTCTTATTCTTCATATGCTTGTTGTTCCTCTTGTAGTTCTTGTTCTTGTTCTTCTTGTTCCTCTCGTAGTTCTTTTTTTGTTCCTTTTGTAGTTCTTCTTGTTCTTCTTGTTGTTCTTCTCGTAGTTCTTTTTTTGTTCCTTTTGTAGTTCTTCTTGTTCTTCTTGTTGTTCTTCTAGTTGTTGTGTCTGTTCTTGTAGTTCTTGTTGTTCTTCTTCTGCCTCTCCTTCTTCTCCTCCTTCTCCTTCTTGAACCCAACCAAAAGGGAGTTTCGTTGTCTTGAGCTTTAATCTGCTTGGTTTTTTGTTTGGATAAATTGAGCTGTGAACCTAAAAGAAAGTGAAATGTAGGAACTAAACTTTTGTGACTGAGCCGAATGTTCCACATCTGACCGTCTCAGAGTTACCATTACATGTAGACTTGCCGATTATCTGGCAAAAGATTTTCAAAGAACTACAGTTTAGTTTTGTATTGATTAAACATGTTAGACATGTAACGCACACAATACAGTATTAAAGTACTGTAAAAAAAACTTTGAGCAAGGGTTAAAAACACTATTAAGATAAAACTTCTGTAGATACTTTTAGATAAAGTTTAGAGATCAACTTTACTACTTACAGGAAATTACACAAACATTTGGGCTAAGAAATAATATGTCACCTCTTTAATAACCAGTATATAAACACATAAATGTTTATAATTTACATTACAGCTTCTTATAAACCTTTATGTTGTTAATATGCTGCTTATAAAAGCTAAATTACAGTATATTTCAGCTTAACAGTGAGTTAGTGGCCTGATAAACCTTTTACGTGTTGTGTTTGAGGGTAATGGGACTTTTGTCAACCAGTATAATTTCCATCATTTCAGAGGTTTTTACGATGTTTTCAGTTCTACACGTTGATCCGGGAGACAGACAGACGGACGGACGGCAGCTCTAAAGCTCACTGTGACTGTGAATAGCTTTAAATTAGGAAGCGTGATTCAGAACTGTGTAAAACCAAACTGCACACTATTTAAAACCATCATGTATCCATCTCAGCTGTATCTATCAAAGAAGAACATGTCAAATCTGTTCATGCATTTTTATTTTTTTTTTGCCTGTAGCACTTATATTATATTACCTGTATTATTCTGCTTCTGTAATTATCGGTAAACGTTAAACACACTCTGTAGCTGCTTCTTTGTGTTCCTTGTGTACAAGATAAAAAAAGCTATCGGGGGGGGCAAGTCTTAATTTATTTTTTCAATTAACCCTCCTGTTGTCCTCAGGTCAAGGAAGGGAGGAAAGGAAGGGAGGAAAGGAGTAAGGAGGAAAAGAGGAAGGAAGTAAGGAAAGGAGGAAGGGAGGGAGGAAGGAAGGAAGGAAAGGAGTAAGTAGGGAGGGAGGAGAGGAAGAAGGAAGGAAGGAAAGAAGGAGCAGTCAAAAGAGAGATGGGGTCAATTTGACCCGGGAGGACGACAGGAGGGTTTAAAAGGAATTGTAACCCCCCCCACCCACTTCCTCCCTCTCTTTTCCATTTAGCCTCATGTTTAGTTTCACCCCCCCCTGCCCCCCCCCCCCCCCCCTCATACGCCACACATGGAGCGTTATCGCCTCTGTTCATGTGAGGACACTGAGCTGATTGTATTCAAACAGCGTCATCAGCTGATATTATAACACCAGGATGCAGAGCGGGTATCAGGTTGAACCCTTTTGTGATCATGTGGAGGAGCCGGCTCCAGCGCCAACTTGTATTGTTATCTGTGGCGTATCTGTGGGCATGATGGCACATTTAATGTTTTTGTTCCAGCCTTCCTGCTCCCACATCATCCCTCCGCTGAGATATGTGTTCCCAGAAGACGTTATGTAACAGCCAGCAGAGTCTCGCTGCTCTGTCTGCTGCCTTTTACACTACACCCCCCCCCCCCCTCCTGAAGCCTCACCAGTCTCCTTTAGGCAGGATTGTGTCTCAGGCCTTTCATTGGTTAGATATAAACATCATATTGTAGACGCTATAATAAACATAATTATAACTTTATTTATATAGCCCATAGCTTACACAGTGCTTAAAAGATAAGAAGTAAAAGGTCTTAAATCAACAGTCAGGAGCTGAAATGACATTAAAGCTGTTTTTTCTTGCTGTAATCATTCCTCCTGTTCAAACTGACTATTAGAAGATCCTTCATAATGCACTTACAATGTTAGCGATGGAGGATAAATCCACATACCTCCTTCTGTGCAAGTATTAAAAGTTCATTTGAAGCTAATATGAAGCTTCAGTCGTCCAAATGAGTTCAAATCAACTCTTCTATGTTTCAATGTTATGATGGATTTGGTGAGTTTGGTGAGTTTGAGCTGAACAGCTGAAGTAGTTTGGTTTGATCAAGGTTGGACCTTCTTCCTCCCTTCCTTCCCTCCTTTCTTCCTCCCTCCATTCCTTCCTTCCCTCCCTCCCTCCTTCCTTCTTCCTCCCTTCCTTCCTCCTTTCCTTCCTTCTTCCTCCCTTCCTTCCTCCTTCCTTTCCTTCCTTCCTTCTTCCCTCCCTCCTTCCTTCCTTCTTCCTCCCTCCTTTCCTTCCTCCTTTCCCTCCTTCTTCCTCGACTCGAGGAGAACAGGAGGGTTAAAAAAGACTGTAAATGTGTCCAGATATCACTTGATATGACTAACTCACACTGCTGAAGTTGAATAAAAGCTTCACATCGATTTTTAAATAAGCTTAAAATGAGGACTATGGATTTTGGCCTCCATCACTTTACATTGGAAGCACATTTGAAGGAGATCTTTTGATAGTCAGTATGAACAGGAGGAATGATTACAGCAAGGAAAACCTGACTGCTGTTTTAAGTCTGTATAAAGTTGTAAACCTATCCTTCAACAAACTACTGATTTCCTTTTAAAGTGGAAGCGAATTGACAATAGAGGCGATGTCCTTCTTCCGTTGTGGTCTTCTTAGCTGCAGCCATTGAATGCACCTTCTTTCTTTTTATAAACAAAGAGGTTGATGCATCCTACACTCACTCAGCTCAAGTCCTCAGATATCATTTTGTGCTTATGGAGGGGTTTTCCCTGTTAAGAAAAAAAAAAGTGAGCAATCACTGAATACAATACTAAAACCATTATTTTGCTTTTGGAAAATAAGCAGAAGACCTGAAGGCCGTCTCAGTCCAGGCCTGAAATCCAAGCTGTCCCTGAAGAAAAGGCTGACTGGTTTGTCTGATTGAGGGATTAAAGGCGAAGAAAAATAAAGTACCCAATATCACAATCAACTGGACCCAATGCGACGTTCTCACGCGGAGGAATCCGATGCTCCATTAAGAGCAAAAAAAGAAAGAGAGGAAGACAGGCCTGTGAGAAAAGGAGAGATGGGGAAGAGAGAGGGGGGGGGGGAGAGAGAGGAGAGAGACAGGCCTGTGAGAAAAGGTGAGATGGAGGGAGGGGGGGGAGACAGAGAGAGCGAGAGAGAGAGAGAGCGCGCGCGAGAGAGGAAGACAGGCCTGTGAGAAAAGGAGAGATGGGGGGGGGGGAAGACAGAGAGAGAGAGAGAGAGCGCGCGCGAGAGAGAGGAAGACAGGCCTGTGAGAAAAGGAGAGATGGAGGGGGGGGGGGGGGGAGACAGAGAGACACTGAGAGTCAGGATAGAGAGAGAGAGAGAGAGAGACACTGAGAGTCAGATAGAGAGAGAGAAGGAAAGAGAAACAGAGAGAGAGAGAGAGAGGAGAGAGAGAGAGAGAGACACTGAGAGTCAGATAGAGAGAGAGAGACAGAGAGAGAGACAGAGAAAGAGAGACAGAGAGAGAGAGAGAGAGAGAGAGAGAGAGAGACACTGAGAGTCAGAGAGAGAGAGAGAGAAGGAAAGAGAGACAGAGAAAGAGAGACAGAGAGAGAGCGAGAGGGAGAGGAAGTGGCTCTAAAAACAATGACTGCTGTGGGAGTTGGTTCATAAAAGCTATTAAAGCGGAGCAGTTCAGCTGCAGCGAACAAAAGGTGGACCAGCCGGGAAACAAACGGAGGTGATATTGATGAACTTTCTGTGAACTTCCCGTCGTTTTGACTGGAATTAGACGAGATATGAAATGTTTTGCAGGCTGTTCTGAGTCAGTGAGCAACAACTCTGCATGTTAGAGTTCAGTCCTACTACAGTATATAGAGAGTAGAGGGCTCACTTATTGATGCATTGCTTAGTTTTAAAAGAAAAGTTATCAGGTTATTATTGAATCTGGTGTATTTATAGTAGAGTCTGAATAATGTATCACTCAGCTGATATTTGCCTATCACAGATATCGGTATCAGTGTTTATCCTGATATGTGCCAGTATATTTAGGCTGATTTGGATGTATAATTGATCCTTTGTCTTTAAATTCAAGGTTAATATACATATGGGTCGAGTGACTAATAAGGGCTGCAAGATGAGCAATTCAAAAACATCTTTAAAAATGGTTTTTAAAAGCAGCATCAGGTTTGTTAAAATTACATTTTGTATTTTTTGTTGGTTTTATGTCATTTGAAATGACATTTGCACCATTTTAACCAAAAATTGTGCAAAATTTGAAAATGTCAAGATGGTGTAACCACAAAAGAATGATAGTATTAAATATTGTATCCACCTACAGTTATTTAAGTGCACATCAAATGAAAAGAAATATTTTTGGAGTATTTCTACATTTATATTTTAAAGCATTTTGTTAATATTGTGCAGGACAATTCTTAAAAACACCAATTTCTTTCTAAATAAGTTGAGACAAATTATATAAAATTAGTTACAAAACATAGTGTTGCATTGCTTAAAGTGGATTACATTTATTCCACATTTTAGTTCACATTTATTTTTCTGTGTAAATCAGATTTTTATGAAAAGATACTGGTTACACTAATTGACACTGGGTTGCATCATGTCATTGACCCACATATTAAATTCAGATTGAAGTTGACTGTTTTTACGCAAAGTACAATATCACAACCTCCATAACATGTCTCTGGTCACCACATTTTAGGGATCATTGTAAAAAAATGTGTTTATGTATTTATAAGATTATCAGCAGGCCCTAATTAATACATTTATATAAAACTTAACCCTCGTGTCGTCCTCCCGGGTCAAATTGACCCCATCTCTTTTGACTGTTCCTTCCTTCCTTCCTTCCTCCCTCCCTCCCTCCCTCCTTACTCCCTTCCTTCCTTCCTCTTTTCGTCCTTACTCCTTTCTTTCCTTCCTTCCTTCCTTCCTTCTTACCTTCCTTCCTTCCTCCTTTCCTCCCTCCCTCCCTCCTTGCTCCTTTCCTTCCTTCCTTCCCTCCTTCCTTCCTCTTTTCGTCCTTACTCCTTTCCTTCCTTCCTCCTTTCCTTCCACCCTTCCTTCTCTCCTAAATTCCTTCCTCTTTTCGTCCTTACTCCTTTCCTTCCTTCCTTTCTTCTTTCCTTCCTTCCTTCCTCCTTTCCTCCCTCCCTCCTTACTCCTTTCCTTCCTTCCTTCCTCTTTTCCTCCTTACTCCTTTCCTTCCACCCTTCCTTCTCTCCTAAATTCCTTCCTCTTTTCATCTTTACTCCTTTCCTTCCTTCCTTCTTTCTTTCCTGCTTTCCTTCCTCTTTTCCTCTCTCGCTCCCTCCCTCCCTCCTTACTCCTTTCCTTCTTTCCTTCCTTCCTTCCTTCCTTCCTTCCTTCCTTCCTTTCTTCTCTCCTTCCTTTCTTCCTCTTTTCCTCCTTACTCCTTTCCTTCCTTTCTTCCTTGACCTGAGGACAACAGGAGGGTTAAATAGTCAAAGTTAATCAAATGAAGTGGGTATCTTCCAACTTTAAAGTGTTTTTTAGTGCATATACAGTAATGTGAATACGTTTTAGGCATTTATAATGTTTTCAATCTGATGTTCAAAAGCAGAGGTGAGGTTACTGGTTTCTTCACCTGCTTCAAAAAAGGTGCACGGAGAAGGAGAAAAAAGTCTAAAAAGAAGTCAGAGCTCCAGCAGCACTTGTAGTGTAATATTAGACCAATGCTTCATCAGGGTCATCATGAAACTCGTTGTTAAAAAGCAGTAGTAACCAAGTATGTGCATCCACTATCAGATGAGTTGAGTTCATGGTCATGTGACTTCAGGCCAAGCATTATCCCAGACAGGCAGGGAGGCAAAAAAGGAGTATCTAATAAACTACGTGGGTGACACCATAAACTAGAAAAGTGCAATTAAAGGGGTGATACTTGAGTTAGTGCAGAAGTGTCCATGATGTAACGTCGTCAGGGAGGCGTCTGATTGGTCGGAAAGTTATCCTGCAGCTTGACAACGAGCCCAAACATCCACCCAGACTCATAAAGAACTATCTTTCATCAACAAGAAGAACAAGAAGGAGTCCTGCAGCAGATGGTTTTTTAGCCCCCACAGAGTCCTGATCTCAACATCCTGGAGTCAGTCTGGGATTAACATGAAGAGACAGAAGCAGCCGAGATGCCCGAAATCCACAAAAGAAGAAGAAGAAGAAGGAGAAGAAGAAGAAGAAGAAGAAGAAGAAGAAGAAGAAGAAGGAGAAGAACTGTGGTGACCTTTCCAAGATGGAGGAACAACATCAACCGACCTGCTGAGTACCTGAAACACTGTGCAGGTGTACCGAGGAGACCTGCTGCTGTTTTAACCCTCCTGTTGTCCTCGAGTCAAGGAAGGAAGGGAGGAAGAAGGAAGGAGGGAAGGAGGAAGGAAAGAAAGGAGGGGAGGAAGGAAGGTAGGAGAGAGGAAGGGAGGGAGGAAGGAAGGAAGGAAGGAAGGACAGAGGAAAGAAGGAAGGGAGGAAGGTAGGGGAGGGGAAAGAGAGAGAAGGAGGGAGGGAGGAAGGAAGGACAGGAAGAAGGATGAAAGGGGGATGGAGGGAGGATTTTTCCTTCGTTCTTCCCCTCCTCCCCTCTTTCTTTCATACTTCCTTCCTCTCTCCCTCCTTTCCTTCCTTCCTTCCTTCCTCCCTTCCTACTTTCCTCCCTCCCTCCTTATTCCTTTCCTTCCCTCCTTACTCCTTTCCTTCCTTCCTCCTTTCCTTCTCTCCTGTCCTTCCTTCCATCCTCCTTTCTTCCCTCCTTACTCCTTTCCTTCCTCCCTTCCTCCTGTCCTTCCTTGACCTGAGGACAACAGGAGGGTTAATTCTTGCTTATATCTGTTATGCGTTCGTCTGTTTTTGCTCATATCTGTCCTGATGTCTGCTCTTGTGAAGCTGTTCTGTAACTGTTCCTTTTATCACTTTATTAAATCATACTTTGCTCTGCTTTTATTGTGTTCTTCTTATGTCACTCTGTATTTTATATTTATTGTAACTGAAGTCTTACAAGAAGTGCTTTAAATCTGTTTCTTGATTTTAGGCTGCCACTTCACACCTGGCCTGGGATGACGGATGAAAAATAGAGTTGGGGCTGATTCTGGCATATTTACAGTAATGTGTATCAATATGCACCGTCCCTGACAAATAAACTAAAATGCAATAAAATAAAACACACTGTTACTTTAAGTTAAAAAGAGCAGAGTAGATTATAAAGGGTTTAGTTTAGGTAAATAATCGATGAGTAAAATAATCAAATAACACTAAAACTGGGTCAAAAACTGTTAACTCAGTGTTGTGTTTGCACTATATTGATCCAGGTGGAGTAACATTTTAACCAAATAATGTGTGTAGAGGTTTTTGGCAGTTCCCCCTCTCTAAACCTCTCGCATGGCTTCATTTAAAAACTGTCCGAGGCCCAAAAAAAGCAAAATTATCCAATATTTCACCAAAAAAAAAAACAGAAAAATTTGAGAAAAATCCATGAAATAAATTCAAATTTGTGCAACAGAACTTTTCCTCTTTTCTCTCCCTTTGATCATCTCACGGGATTTTATTGATTCATTCATCTCGACCAGCTGCAACTCTACAAAATACAACTGAAGAAAGTATGAATGCATCAATATTAACTGATATAATCAAATTATGTTGAATATCCATCACAGGGGACATTTTTCCTGCAGAACAAAATGCATTTTTACATAAATCTGTACCTAAAAATGGCTGATAACACTTCTATATGTTTACAAAGGTAAGATTAGCTGCTAAAATGTAGGATTTTGCACCTGTATTGGAGTATTTTAACATTGTTTGGTTGATACTTTTACTCAAATAAAGGTCCTGAGTATGGCATGCAGTATCTGTGGTCTGGTACTGCAATAGAAAACAGTTTCACCCATTTACACCTGAACACCAGGGTGTCACTTTGGCTCCATCATGTGGCAGAAAATAGTACTACAAGTCTGAAGACCATAAAAAAATAGTGTTTACTCACAGCTCAATGTGCAAAATAAAAACAAAGATAAACACTGATAAAAGCATAAAACATACAAACTTTACATATGCTGATTGTTGGACAAGTAATAAAGAAATAATAAAGAGACAGCAGGAAGTTTTCCTCGACTACGACGACGTAGTTCAAGCAAGAATTAATTTAACTTATACTTTTACTTTGCATTGCCATTGTGCTTTATGTCTTATAGGTGAGTTTTTAATACAAACCCATAGTGGGATTCTGCCTCACCCTGTACGTGTTTTATTTTACAATTCTTCTCTGACTTTTATTTTACAAATGTGCAAATAAACCAATCATTATAGACCAATGTTACTGTAATATACACAGAACTCAAAATATCTTGTATAGCCTATTGGATGTGTTCTTGAGATTTTCCCCCTTTATTTAATTATTATAGTTTATTATTGTTATTGATATTTCCTTTGTGTCTTAGTAGCATTGCCACCTCTGTTAAAATCAAGCCCATCACACAGATTCAGTCATATTACAGCATGTATGTGTGTGAAAATGTTTAGGCTACTGAAAAGTAGTGTGCTTGAGAAAGATACGGGTCAATGAGACTGGTGACTATAAATACTACTGGTGGTAAACCTATCTCAGTACACACTGTCTGGTAAATAAAAATAACAGACATAGCCACTGTGGAGTCGCTGGTTTGCTGATTAGTGATTTCAAGCTTCAAGTTTGACATTTTGACACTCAGAAGCCAGAAATGATGATAAGTGACCATATACACTCAACAGACACTTCATTAGTACACCAGTGCAACCTAATAATAATAATCCAATAATTTGTTTTGTCAAAATCACTGAATCTCTCCTCACTATCCGCTAGCTGGAAAAAAGTCCGGCTTCAATACAATACACAGCCTGGCTCTGAGATTCAGCAGATAAATATATGACTTAGAGTGAGCCGAGCCAACAATGCTTCAGCCAATCAGAGACAGGGAGCGTTCATGTGCGTTCACGGTCGGGTGGGGGTGGGGTTACGTGGTGACGCAGTCAGAGCGACAAACGTTTGGTATGTGAAGACGGAGAGGTGACCAAGAAACATCCAGAGAGGAGAAAGTTAGTGGAACATTTAATATGAAAGTAGGACTTTGACCAGACAAGGACCCGCGGACACATCAGTGTGGTTTTCTAACGGCGTAGGGACCGACAGGGACCCGGCGGAAGAACGGCGGACGCTGATCTACCAGACAGGTGAGTAACATCAGCGCTGCTTCACACAGACTGTAACGTTACCTGCTGACATTCAGCTCACTGTGTAGTTCAGGGGTCACCAACCTTTTTGAAACTGAGAGCTACTTCGTGGTTACTGAGTCATAGGAAGGGCTACCAGTTTGATATGCTCTTCTGAAATAACAAATTTGCTCAGTAACTAGAATCTAGTTAGTCAGGATGTTGTTGTTGTGATGTTATCTGTAAAGTAGCAGAGTTGTTACTACAGCTGTTTGACGCTCTGCACGTTAGCTTCGCAGCTAACGTTAGCAGCGTGCTAACCTAGCCTACAACGTAGCTGCGGTGTATCTGGTGTTTGTTCACTGCTTTCAAAGTGTTTACAGTCATGAAGACATATAAACACAGGTTTGCTATCACAATAATCTCACATGAGATTGAGATGCGGTCTGGTGTTAGCCAGGCTAGCCACTAGTACTATCAGAGAAATAAATGCTGCTATCAAACTAAAGCTAACTTACCGTCCCGCAGCAGACGCTTCAGACTCCGCGATGTTGGTCAGCTTGCGCAGTGGTTACGTCCGTTGCCATGACAATGCGCGTCCATGAACTTCGGGGGTGGAGCCCTAGAAGGAGCGCGCGGGGGGGGGGGTTTTGGTTTTTACTCAAATATCAACAACTTTTCTCCTCGTTTTCCCCCACTTCGCTTACTATACCTTTAATTTTCATGAACTGAAATAGCGACGCCGCGGCCATTTTTAAGTTAGTCCATTTTCCATTTTTATTTTTCCATTATTATTTTCCAAGTCCATTTTTAGAAAACCACAACAGAAAAGTAAATCCACACAGTAACAGAAAAAAAACCCAAAACCAAATACAAACAGCCCATTCACCCTTCCAACCAGGTAGCCTATACATTCAATTAAGTAAATAGCTGTACACACAACTACAGTGTACAAACTACAGTGTGATATCAGTTAGACGGACAAAGGAATTGACAGAGGACCACTTAAATTATTACACATAGCAGACAGGTGAGACTCAATCAGGAGGCAACACAGAGAGACTGTTAAAATGTAAAAGGACCATTTCTTAATAAAGTGATGGCTCAAGAAAAACATCACATCCTTTAGCCAGGCAGACTGAGATAGTGAGATAGGAGATTCCCATCCATGCAGTATTCTACAGCAAGCCAAAGAGTGGCAAAGGATATAAAGTCCTCTTCTTTAGTGTCATATAGGGCAGGTTTGGCAGGCACTCCAAAGATTGCCAGAAGGGGGCATGGTTGCACTTTTATTTCCAGAACTTAAATTAGAGTATCAAAGACATGGCACCAGAAATCTCCAAGTTTGGGACAATCCCAAATCATGTGTAATAAGTCTCCTTCTGGATAATGATTACATCTTGAGTCATGAATAAGTGAGCTAACCTGCTTTTACTCAAATGCATCCCTTTTGGAAGTGGTAGAATCATGTTAACAGTGTTTTGTGATTACAACATGAGGATGAGGAACTCAGTTAAGAACAAGCCAAGGGGGACTAAAGTAGGAAAGGAAATAAACACGAAGACAAGGACAATAATCAGCTAAATAAAAGTCATGTAAAGCTTGAAGAGGATGTTTCTTTGAACAGCTTTTTTATTTGTACATTCCAAGATTGAAGATATGTATTGTTTGATTTACACTGTGAGCTCTAGGAAATGTGGTTGTTTTTGCTGGACAATTTGAAGCTTTGATAGCCTATATAATTTGAACAAAATGATGACCACATTAATCAAATACAACTGTTTGCCAAGATTACGTCATATCCAGTAAAACCAAAGAATTAGCTTCATTTTTTAGACTTAAAACTACCTTTTGGTGGTCACTAGTTGACCACATGGCTCCATGGAAGACCTGCACAGCTAATCCTCATAGTCTGACATGATATCTATAATCTTCTGGTCTTCTAATGTGAATGAACAGTGCCGGGAAAAAAATTCCATCCCATTGGCAGCTAGAAAATCTTTCCAGGATCATCCTACAGAATAAATATTGGTTTGGTTTTACTCTATCATAAAACAATCTACTTTAAATGAATGCATGTGGACTTGTTCTGCTCTAGTCTGCCTGAAGATGGAGCTGTTGCATCATGTGTCATGTGGACTACACTTTTGGTCCTTAACTCAGTGAGTAATGTCCCCAGGAGGTAAAAGTCTTTTTCACTGCCAGTGCAAAAACATGACACACACCTACTGACTGGAAGAGTTGCATCAGCTGTTCACACGAAACTGCAGCATGATGAGTAATGTCAGCATGTTGTCATCTTCCAGACCAGAGGTGGAGTCTGTTAAAAAATGTGGGAAAGAAAGATTCACTCTTCCCGTATATGTATTTCATGTTCAATGCTCTAACAATGTCGACAAAATTGTAAATGTATAAGCAGAATTTGTTGCAGAGCTGTTGTACAAGATTGCGTTAGATTGCATACGTGTTCGGTGAGTGTATACACATAGATCTAGGGTTCTCAAATTCAGATAGAAAGATGGACCTAGTATTCAAAAACGGTACTGAAATAGTTCAAATTCAATATAATAAATTGAATTTGAACTATTTGGACTATTTCTGATTCCCAATGACTCACAACCTTGCAGAGTCATCTGTTTTAAAAATACTGGTAGAAAAAGTGATGATGATGTGAGATGAAATTGATTCTTATCTGTATGTACAGGCAGTGGTGGGAGAAGTATTCAGTACTAATATACCAATTCAAAAGTACTAATATACCAATGTAAAATACTCCGTTATAAGTAAAGGTCCTGCATGAAAGATCCCACTTAAGGAAAAGTACTGCAGTATTATGAGTGATGTAGTATGCAGTTAGCTAGTTTATACTACTTTATATACAGTTAGCTAGTTTACACTACTTTATATACAGTTAGCTAGTTTATACTACTTTATATACAGTTAGCTAGTTTACACTACTTTATATACAGTTAGCTAGTTTATACTACTTTATATACAGTTAGCTAGTTTACACTACTTTATATACAGTTAGCTAGTTTACACTACTTTATATACAGTTAGCTAGTTTATACTACTTTATATACAGTTAGCTAGTTTACACTACTTTATATACAGTTAGCTAGTTTACACTACTTTATATACAGTTAGCTAGTTTATACTACTTTATATACAGTTAGCTAGTTTATACTACTTTATATACAGTTAGCTAGTTTACACTACTTTATATACAGTTAGCTAGTTTATACTACTTTATATACAGTTAGCTAGTTTACACTACTTTATATACAGTTAGCTAGTTTACACTACTTTATATACAGTTAGCTAGTTTACACTACTTTATATACAGTTAGCTAGTTTACACTACTTTATATACAGTTAGCTAGTTTATACTACTTTATATACAGTTAGCTAGTTTACACTACTTTATATACAGTTAGCTAGTTTATACTACTTTATATACAGTTAGCTAGTTTACACTACTTTATATACAGTTAGCTAGTTTATACTACTTTATATACAGTTAGCTAGTTTATACTACTTTATATACAGTTAGCTAGTTTACACTACTTTATATACAGTAAGCTAGTTTAGTCCAGTGGTTCCCAACCTAGGGGTGGGGCCCCTCCAAAGGGTCAGCATAAATGTGAGGGCTGCTGAGATGATTAATGGGAGAGGAAAGAAGAAAAAACAAAGTTCTGATACACAAATCTGCAACATAACCTTTAATTGAATTGAAACCATGTGAGAAGGTTAGAAGGAACAAATCACTATTTGGTGGAGCTGTTAACAACTCATAGACATCTGAAATGTGAGCCACACACTGGTATTTTGTAAGACGTCAAAAGACAAAAAAGTTGCTACCTCAAAATTTGCATCACTGGGTAAAGCGTCATCTCATTCTGATATGTTTCAGCCCCTAAAAAAAAAGATGTTCTCCTGTAATTACTCAGCAGGTAGACTTATAATAACAGTCAGTCAGTAATACATGTATACATTTACAGCGAGCTTCCGTTTGTGTACTGGGTTAAAGGGGAGAGTAAATTCTGCATAAGTAAAATCAGAAGTGAAACAAAAAGCATGGATTCATTTTCTAGGTCAGCGCAGGACTTCAAATGGCCCTCATAGTTATTTCCTGGAAGCAGTTTTCAGAAGAAAGAACTGGATCAAAGGTGGAAGTGAGATCTTTGACAGAATCGTCAGGGGGAACTGAACCAGATACCAGAACTGAGAGAAGTGGGAGGAGGTCTTTACTGAGAGGATATTCATTAATTCATTTAAATGTTACACTGAATGAATGATGAATGAATGGCTGACTAGTGATATTCTTTGTAACAGAATATACATGAGGATGATGGAAGAAGATTTAATAGATGGAAATTGGTTTAATATCAAAAATGTGCATCCGGGAAACTAATTCTTAATTTGCAGATGGATCCATTTATTAGTTGCTCTTGTTTTTGGATGAATGTCCTCGGTTTTGAAGCGTCCAAATGATCACACATCACACTCACTATGCCTCAAATTTCACTGCATTTTCACCTGTTGCAACTTGCAATAGTTGGCAAATAGTGGCTTGTGGACCAAATCCGGCCCTCCAATGACAAATATCTAAACGATCCGCTGATTGAAATGATACCTCTTGAAATGTATCTTTCATTTTCCAATTTACACCTGCACATATATGGCAGTGTGAACCAGTTTGAGGAGGGATGAAGACACCAGAGAGGACTTGTGAGAACACGCTTGACTCCTGTGGAAACTGGAAGGAAGTGTTACAACCCAGGAGGACACTGGGAGAGCAGGTGGCAATTGTGAGAGTCTTGGGAAAAACATCAAGGTTGGCAGAAATGCAACACACTGCAACTCCTTCCTTTTTATTAAAAAAAAAAAAAAGTAAAAGGGGAATGACAGACACTTTCCACACAACAGCTCTGTATTCACATAAAATAATACAAAATATCCAATGTGCTTCCCAATGATTTAAGCATTTTTTGTGCCTTTCAATTACAGAGCATGTTAAAGGGAGCATGACTGTGTAAAAATAAGCCATAAAGCCACTGTGATGTCACCCATTGGTTTGTGGACTCCCAAGTTGGCCTTTTGACTGTCACCATCTTGGATTTCTTTGAGCCAGAAGTGACCATATTTGGATGAGATGATGAAGCTGAGCCTAATGTTAGCCGCTAGCTTGGTTAGCATGGTGCATTCACAGTCCTACTTGGTTAGCATGGTGCATTCACAGTCCTATGGGAAACTTTTAAACCATTAAAACAAAAATGCATCTACAGGAATAAACTGAACACCCAACTCCTTAGAGGGGAATTTAATACAACCAAAATGCTGAACAAGACTTTTAAGGTGACAAAATTGGTACAATTAACCTTCAAGAGCTGAAAACACACTGTGAAATAGTGACGACGACGCCTATACCAGCATATATTGAATACCTGGAAACATTACCTACCGCCTGTGAAGCTTAAAGGACAGATTCACAGTTTTTAAGTCTGTCTTAAAATAAAATGAACATTGTAAAAGTTTATGTGAAACTAGTATGAAGCTTCAGTTGTTGAAATGAGTTCAATCCAGCAGATATCTTTCAACGTTATGATGCTTTTAATGCCAAATTCCCTCTTTTTTTCTTCCACCACAGCTCAACAGGGAAACACAAAGAGGGAATTTGACGATAAAAAAGACTGTAAATGTGTCAGATATCCACTTGATTTAACTAACTCAGACTGCTGAAACCTTACATCCTCAGATAAACTTTTAAAATGCGTTATTGCACAATTTGAGGACTTTTGGGTTTAGTCTCCAATCACTTACACTGTAAACACATTTGGAGGTGACTTTCCAATGGTCAAAAAAATATTTGGTAACGGATGTCTCGCTCCTCACTTCCTAATTTCTCCTGAAAGAAGAAATGAGAACAAGGTTTAAGGTCAAGGTTTTGCTACCTTTACGTACAAACCTGCCTTAATTGACTCTGCATGGTCTGTTTGGTGTTTTTGTACATTTCAGATTCCAGTTTGGTCAAAAGAAAGATGAGAGAAGATTGATTTTGAACTTTCTATAAACTATTTCCTATAAAATACATTTCATATTGGATGCAGCAGAGTTACAGGTGCTAAATGAAATGTCCAGCACACATCTCGCCCCTCTCACTCCGTCTTATTAACAGAGATACATTTTCTGTGAGACTTTCTCCATCAAAGAAATTATTCATAATTTTCAATCAGCAATTCGTCAGTGTTTAACAGTAATTGAATTTTGATTCGGGGCAATTATTCATCATTTAAGGTTATTTGCATTAATTTGAAATATTAATGGGTTCTTTTGGGTGAAAGACAGGAGATGAGTATTTGGTCACAGAGGAGCTTCAACCACTCCAGGCGCCGCCATTACCCAGCATGCCCTGCACCGTCTGCAGATCGAAGGGAGAGAGGAGGAGAGTCTGTAGATTTTTCTCGGCTCTCGGGATGATTTTTTTTTTTTTTTTTGCAGGATGTGGTGAAGAGCTGAAGAGAAATCCTTCACTTGCTCCTTCAAAAGTGTTTCCTCTAAATTGTAATTGCAAATGACGGAAATCCAATGTTCTCGTTTAATCAGTGTTCCTGCCATCAAACATATATGTTGTCATGGTAACTATGACATTTATCTGTCAAAAAGCAAGTTTCTTCCTCTTTTTGTTGTCAAACTCTCCAGTTTTATATTTATTTGTCAGATTGTTTCTTTCCCCCATTGGCTGAGAGACTTTCCTGCAAACTATACAAACTTATGTCATCAATCAATCAATCAATTAATCAATGTCGGTCATAAAAACAACAGTGAAACATACAAATTGTTAGTTTACTGTATATTGTGTCACATCAATGTCAAAATGTCCACTTCCTCAGCTTTGTGTACTAATACAAAATAATAAATAATAAAAAAGTAATTTATTTAATGTGAAGAATAAAACATAAAAACTAAAACAGTAACACAGCAGTCAGACATACAACGCAGTACAGCTCCGAGACCGTCCTGAAGAAACAGAGAAAAGGCAATGCTGATTTATAAAAGCCAGAAACTTTTCTACAGTTCAATTAAGTAAAAGTTCAACAGGGTTTAACAGTCTTCCAGCCACAGAATCAAACTGTGATTTAGTGCTTTGAGTTGCTGTCCAGCTGCCCAACAGCACTGATCAGGGAGTGATAACTCAAACTCCCTGAACAAGATGTGATGAGGAAAGGATGATCTCAGCTTCCCTCAGAAAAAGCTTATTTCAAGCGTTTTTAACAAGAGTGTTATATTTCTATTAGACTGGCTGAACTTTTATTCTTCCCCTTCTACGTTTCCAAGCACGTAAGACAATACAGTGTCCACTAAACTTGCGAGAAAACATTAAAGACCCCTTTTCTAGATCCACTGTTTGGTTTGTCAGGTCTGGGCTACTGTAGAAACATGGTGGAGCAACATGATGGGCTCCCTATGTAGATACAAACGACTACTTCTAAAGGTAACAAAAACACAACCTTTTTTATATTTAGGTGATTATACGCTAATTAAAACATTTCAAAATTCTACAAATTGCTCCTTTTAAAGTAAAGTTTTACCATAGCATTTACTTTACTTTCACACATTGCATCATAATAGTTAAAATGTCCACTATATATACAGACAGTTATATATTTCAAATCAAAATTAAGAAGAGGATTTTCTTTTCAGAAAGAAGATGGTGTTAGCATAGACGATACAAAAGAAATGGACGTAACATCCGTGATGTCACCCATTGGTTTGTGGACTGCTGCTCGGAAGCCAATAGTTTCCAATCTAGGCAGCGCCATCTTGAAAATTTCAGGTGCATGCTGGGAAAAATAAAAACACGGATTCTACTTATATGGGCATGAGGCGGAGTCATGGGCGGAGCCAGGAGGTCGCTATGGTTGCGAGGGCTGGATCTCGAGGACATTGGGCAATCAACCTGTCAATCAGGACGTAGCCACGCCCTAATGCATACCCTGCTTTATCGTCAAATATAAAATCAGGGAGGCCAAAATGTCCCAAATGAACATCATACTGCATTGAAGAAGGCTTTAAACTAGCGATTGAGACCATAAACACATTTTGAAAACGTTTACTGAGGTTAGAAATCAAGTGAGAAGTTGGTGAAATCTCCATTGACTTGTATAGAGATGGTCGCCCCCTGGTGGCCTTTTGATAGAATGCAGCTCTAAGTTACTTCCGCGTTGGCCTCATTTCAGAGGACCAGACCTCCCCGCCTGGTCTTGATCTTAGACACTCAATGATTGTGGAGTGTTTCCATGTTTTAGGAGCCGACTGAAAGTAAAGAAAGGATATTAAACTTACTGAAAACTACATTGAACATTCAGACCTTTAATTCATATCCACACCAGCAGACACACGTCAACACCTTCTCACAATTTTTTTTCCCCTTTCCCCTTTTTCGATTTTCCCTCCAAATACCAAATGATAATAGGCAATCCTATGGTGTTACACCCCCCCAAATATCAAATATAATGAGATTCTGGGGGCTGAACGGAGCGAGGGAGAGGTTACAGTAGGAGGAGAGTGGCTGTGAGGGTGTGAGATAAGAGCCGATCGCCCCACGTTAATAACACAGAAGAGACGATTTCAGTCTGGAAAAAGCTGATTTTCTGATTCAGTGCTCAGAGTGTCAGACGTCACCTCCAAGATTGTTCTGACACCCCGTTAAGAAATTCAGAGGGAGGAACGGCCAGCTCATGAAATTTACAGATCCTGATTGAATTTAGGGGTATTTTCATAAAGGCCGTGTGTGTGTGTGTGTGTGTGTGTGTGTGTGTGTGTGTGTGTGTGTGTGTGTGTGTGTGTGTGTGTGTGTGTGTGTGTGTGTGTGTGTGTGTGTGTGTGTGTGTGTGTGTGTGTGTGTGTGTCCGCCTGTATTAAGCTACTTTTGGGGACAGATCCTTCACTTGCTCCTTCAAAAGTGTTTCCTCAAAATTGTAATTGCAAATGACGGTGTTCATGAAATCCAATGTTCTCGTTTAATCAGTGTTCCCGCCATCAAACATATATGTTGTCATGGTAACTGTGACATGTACCTGTCAAAAAGTAAGTTTCATCCTCTTTTTGTTGTCAAACTCTCCTTTCACACTTACGACCCTTTAATTGGGGTCAGCTTGTCCAACTGGAGACAAAAGCTGTGACCCCAATTGATAACCACTGATTTTTGGGTCAGTGCAAATGAATGCAAGTCTATGTAATGTCCCCAAAAGTGACCTGTGTGTGTGTGTGTGTGTGTGTGTGTGTGTGTGTGCATTGTGAGATAGGATTGGATTGGATGTCTTTCTGAGCTGTTCTCCTCCTCTCTTATAGGATTTAAAGGTGTAGGTGCCTTTAAATCCAGATAAACATATATTTTTCTCTCTCACTGACTGCTGAACACCTCTCTGTCTGGTCTCGCTTGACTTTTATCTCCCTGTATTTTGTATTTTGACTTAAAAGCGGTTAAATTGGTTTGCCCCAGTTGCTGAATGCAGCCAGGTATCTTTGTTGCATGTCATACCCATCTCTCTCTTCGCTGCCCACTGTCTAAATGATGCCCAAAATTACAACCGTGGTTAAGTTTAAGCCAATTTAGGGATAGAAGAACAAGTAGAAGAACATTCACATATTATCCCCCTTGTAAAGCTAGTATGTTGTTTGTATGTATGTATGTATGTTTGTATGTATGTATGTATGTATGTATGTATGTATGTATGTATGTATGTATGTATGTATGTATGTATGTATGTTTGGAGTCGTGTTTCTGTCCACCTGCTGAATGTAAGTCCAATATTCGCTCTTTTTTAGCTCTGTTTTTTACTCTCTACCAACTCCTGAGGGAAATATCTGGCTCTCTAGCTGCTAAATGCTCCACTATGTTCACCAGCTAGTTTACAGCTAACTGTGTCTGTTAGCTGTTTGGTGCTGAGCAGGTACAGAAGCTTTTTAGAGAGCACTGAGAGTGACCCAAAACAGTAAAGTTACAGCCGGACAGCTAAACAATGAGCTGGAACTCAACTATAAAGCTCCGTAAAGCCGAGAGGAGCCGCACAGTCACAGATAATTCTCTGTAGGTTCATCACTAAGAGCCACACCTCTGATCTGTAACAGTTTTGGAAGACAAAACTCTTTCTGTCTCAACCCAACCAGTGAAGGCACATGGCCGCCCCCATGGAGTCCGGTTCCGCTTGAGGTTTAACTGCTGTAGTAATTCTGACCTGGGGCAGTGGTTCAGTTCAGATGACGTATATTTAATGTGGACAGATTGTCTCATTCAGAAGAAGAAAGGAGGTTGCACCCAACAGTGGACTTTGCCACAAGAAGCCTCTGTTTGTTTCCTGTTTCCAACCACGAGCTGCGGCTTTTTTTTTTTTTTTAAGAAGCGTAAGTAAGACCGTCCACTAACCACACCACCTCTAACCCCGTAGTTATTATCGTAGTGACCTAATTTCAAGGAAGTAGTAACTTTAACCCACATTACATGTTTCTCTAACCTTAACAAAGGGTTTAATTAACCCCAACTATGATTTTACTCTAAACCGAACCAAGTTGTTATTGTCAAAAGATCTCTGAATGCAGACAGCTGGCCGGCAAAGGACACAATAGTTTAATGAGTTATGGCGCTTTTCCACTACACAGTTCCAGCACTACTCAGCTCGACTCGACTCGGTTCCAGGAACGACCTTTTCCATTACAAAAAGGTACCTACTCAACGTGGGCGGGGTCGTCATAGCAACGGCTCCGCAAAACTGCCGTGACTTCGTTTAATACGCGACACAAACACATAAACAATGGAGGACATGGAGGCGATGGTGTACTTGCTGCTGTATGTGGCTTTCTGTCACACACAAAGCAAGAACATTGAGCAGTATGGCTGTAACGCTGTTGCCGGTATTTAAAAATGGCGGGTTTGATTCTTGTGTGGGACGGCTCATGACTCTTCCAGCGACAACTCTTCTGACCAATCAGTGGCCTGCAGTCTGTCGACGTCACATTTAGTATCGGCTCGGCTCGCTTGGAACCTCAGCAGAGCAGGTACTAAAAAAGTACCAGGTACCAGGTACTATCCCTAGTGGAAACGCAAAAAAAACTGAGTCGAGCCGAGGCGAGTCGTGCTGGAACTTTGTAGTGGAAAAGCGCCATTATGCAGGTGAGGCGATGGTTAAGGTGGGAGGGGGTCGGAGTAGGATGGAGGTGTGATGTAGGAGTTCAGGGTCGGAGAGCTGCTGGCGAGCTAGCTGGTCAAACGTGTGCACTAGAGATGATTCAAAAGAGACTGTACCTCAGGGCTTGGTATCCATGCTGACTGGGTGATGATTAGATGACGACCAAGTGAGCTCAAACCAGACAGAAACGGACTAAACAAGCATGCAGAAACTTGCAGCGTGTCACCCAGATGGCTTCGTGACAGCCTAAACCTCACCCGAGCTTAACCACAATGTTGTGACATCATAAAACATCATTATTGGTTTTGGGAAGCACAGAGAGATGATGTCGCCCTGCAGATTACTGCTGATAGACGCGCCAGATTAGAAAACCCTCCAATGTGTCATTCCGGACGGTGAAACATAATATTTTATTGTTTAATTTGGAGGATTTGTCGATATCAGAGTTTAAACTTCTCCCAAGTTGCTGAAACCCAAATCCCCATAAAAATAAAATAAAAGGCACTGACCTCACTGTCCTCAGCAGGAGCTACAGCCCTGATACTGCATTTCTTGTGCAATTCTAACATCAAGTATTCAGTATGTGACTTTGTGAAGCCAGAGCGATTCATTTTCATGTCCTAAATCTGCCATCCACTCTCAAAAACCCCCCGAAGAAACCCCACTGACTGAAAGATGTTGGCTGGTATGCAGATGAGGGGCAGCAGCCGATACTTTCCCCTCCTTTAACTTCTCCGTTTTAATGTATCACCTTGAAATCCACAGGGCATCCTCCCAGGAGTCCCTTTGTCTATGAATGTTAATGGGATCTCTCTATGTTAATAATAAATAGCTACTGATAAAATAATAAATTTCTAATGTCCCTCTCAGACCTTTTTCTCTCCTCTGCCTCAGATTAGTTTATCAGGGCTTTGCCGCCCCAAACACTTTGGGCTTAATTATTTAAAATGCCTGAAAAATTCATATCCTTCTTTTTTTGGGTGCAAAAGCCATCGTTCAGCCTGTGAAATTTGGAAAAAGAGGCGGAGGGGAGATGAAATATTCAGCATGCATAGGGCCCCTTCAATTATTTTTCAGATGCATGAATGTTAAAAAAAAAAAACACATGCACACAGAAAATGAGCATTTTAAGGCAGAACAATTCTTACAGCAATATAATACAGTGTCGTTAATTATTCAGGGTTAAATCTCCCCACCGACACTTTACACATTTATCTTTAATCACATTCAGGGAGTTTGGATACAATCACTTGGCTGACTTTTTTCTTTTTTTCTTTTTAACCCTCATCCCCTTTAAGCAGTGCAATTAAGTTGGGGGAGGAAAAAAAAAAAGTTATAAGACGTTTTATGCTGCAAATATTTTTTAAACATTGAGTCGATTTGGGATTTCTTTTCCTTTTTTTTTTTTTTTTTGGATGGACAGTTATCTCCCTCATCCCTGCTGGTTTAGCTGCCATCAATGTTTTACAGACAACAAAACATCAAAAAACATGTTTCCATTCTCATCTGTAATTTAAGCATTCCTCTGTGTTAAACATCCTATCTCCCGTATCACTCCTTGGCTACACAAATGCTTTTGTTTGCTGGCTGTCATCGTGCTTTATTATTTAGAGGCAGAACAAACAAAAAGCTCTCTCAGCCGCCACCGCCACCGTCTACTACTCCTCCTTCTTCTGCTTCTTCTTCTTCTTCTTCTCCTCCTCTTCCTAATTCATTTGGTTCCTCGAGCCTGTCAGCGTTTCTACCACAGGGATCAATTTCACCACTGCAAACCCACTGGATCAGATCAGATGGGACACACAGATACAGCACGTATATATATATCGCCGTCTGCAGCACCTCTGAGGGTCAAATCTTTAGAGGATGATTTTCACGAAGAGATGAAACTGAAAACTCTTACCGAAGACTTTCCTATTAACTTTCTTCGGGGGGGGGGGGGGGGAGAGAGAGAAGAGGTTGTGGTTTAATAACAGTTTAAAAAACCCCTTCATGTAATTGAAAAGAACATAAATGATGATGAGAGTTAAATGATGGGCTTGGAGACGTATTTGAGTCTCAAATTAATTTAAATGGCTGCGTGACATGCCCAGAGGTTCTGGGTCAGTTTCCTTTTTTCACCCCCCGCACCCCCCCCTCCCCCCCTCCGTCTCCCACTCTGTCCCTATTGTACCTGCTATTTAAATAAATAATGGAGGCAAAAAAATATATAAAATTTAAATATAAATCTCTGAGATGAAACTTTAAGAAGCGCGTCACACCATTGCTTGTAAAAAGGTCAAAGTATAAACTGAATTTTTTATGTTTTTTGATAATTAATTAATTGTTTAAGTAATTTATTTAATAAAACTGTTAAATCTTTAATTGTTCCAGTGTTTCAAATGGGAATATTTTCAGCTTTTTCTGTGTTTTTATGTCTTTGTAAAGTTAATATTTTTGGGTTTTGGTTGGTCAGACATAAATTTGGACTTGAGTAAACATTTTATAGATTAAACTATTAATCAATTAAATGAGAGAATAGCAGGTAGACTAATAGATAATGAAAATAATTCCAACTACAGCCCTAAAATGTCACATAATTACTTTTAAAAAGGTCAAAGGAAGTTTTTGTTAATTGAATGTATGCTATAAACTAAACTTTGGATGATAAATTATTTGTAAAGAAAAGGATCAGAAGGAAAGAAGGAACAGCCAAAAAGGAGATGGGGTCATTTTGACCCGGGAGGATGACAGGAGGGTTAAACCATTTAAACCTCCTGTTGTCCTCGAGTCAAGGAAGGATGAGAGGGAGGAAGGAAGGAAGGAGGGAAGGAAGGAAAGGAGGGAGGGAGGAAGGAAGGAAGGAAGGAAAGGAAAGGAAAGGAAAGGAAAGGAGGGAGGGAGGGAGGGAGGGAGGGAGGGAGGAAGGAAGATGAAAGGAAAGGAAAGGAAAGGAAAGGAGGGAGGGAGGAAGGAAGGAAGGAAAGAGGGAGGGAGGAAGGAAGGAAGGAAGGAAGATGGAAGGAAAGGAGGGAGGATGGAAGGAAGGAAAGGGGGGGGGAGGAAGGAAAAGAGGGAGGAAGGGAGGAAGGAAGGAAGGAAAGGAAGGAAGGAAGGAAAGGAAAGGAAGGAGGAAGGGAGGAAGGAAGGAAAGGAAGGAGGGAGGAGGGAAAGAAGACACAGTCAAAACAGACGGGGGTCAATTTGACCCGGGAAGACGACAGGAAGGTTAAAAACACGTTGACATTATGTGCGACTACAAAGAGAGACGATTAAATATTCAGATTCAGCTGGACTTTAAAAAAGGGTGGGGATGTGTTGCTTCTAAAAGAGGATTGTATGACTAATAATGCACGAAGCGGCACAGATTACACCCGACCGACATGATAATGCGCGGCTGCATCACGGCGTGCAGATGTCATCCTCAGGTCGCTGAAGGCTTTTTGCACCCAGACTCGGACACACTTCTGCATATCAGGAAATCCACTTTCCACAATATATTCCTGCATTAGCATCACTTCTGGTTAAAGCACCTGTATCTATTTATATATCAGACATCTTAACCCTCCCGTCGTCCTCCCCGGGTCAAATTGACCCCCATCTCTTTTGACTGTTCCTTCTTTCCTTCCTTCCTTCTTTCCTTCCTTCCTTCTTTCCTTCCTTCTTCCCTCTTTCTTAAAATTTTCCTTTGTTCTTTCCCTCTTTTCCTCTTTCTTTGCTCCCTCCTCCTTCCATACTTCTTTCCTCACTTCCGTCCTTCCTCTTTTCCTCCCTCCCTCCCTCCTTACTCCTTTCCTCCCTTCCTTCCACCTTTCCTTCCTCCCTTCCTTCTTTCCTCCCTTCCTTCCTTCCTTCCTTCCTTCCTTCCTTCCTTCCTTCCTTCCTTCCTTCCTTCCTTCCTTCCTTCCTTCCTTCCTCCTGTCCTTCCTCTCTTGCTTCCTTCATTCCGTATTTCCTTCCTCTTTTCCTCTCTCCCTCCTTACTCCTTCCTTCCTCTTTCTTTCTTTTTCTTTCTTTCCTTCCTCCTGTCCTTCCTCCCTTGCTTCCTTCTCTCCTTAATTCCTTCCTCTTTTCCTTCCTTCCTTCCTTCCTTCCTTCCTTCCTTCCTTCCTTCCTTCCTCCCTCCCTACCTCCCTTCCTTCCTCCCTTCCTTCTTTCCTTCCCTCGTTCCTTCCTCTTTTCCTCCTTACTCCTTTCCTTCTTTCTTTCTTTCTTTCTGTCTTTCTTTCCTTCCTTCCTTCCTTCCTTCCTTCCCCCTGTCCTTCCTTCCTTCCTTCCTTGACTTGAGGACAACAGGAGGGTTAAAGAGCAACAACCAAACCAGCATCTAACAGAGCTGAAGTGACATTTGCAGTCCCCCGTCAATGTTTGTTTGGTGTCTCATTCAACAAGCTCAGGTGCAAGGAGTTCATGTTTGTAAGTTTAGATAAGAAAGGAAACTTTTGGTGTGTTCCAGTTGTACTTGGAAGTCAGAATTTCGGAGTTCCCAGTTGGAAATTTCAACTCAATCTCTGGCTCAGAAAGTCAGACAAACCTCACCAGCCCAAAATCCAAGATGTCCGCCTCGTGCTTCAACAGTGTGAGAGTTGTAGTAATATCCTGTTTATTAGTCTCATTAACCTTCCTGTTGTCCTTGAGTCAGGAAGGGAGGAAGAAGGAAGAAAAGGAGGAAGGAAGGAAGGAAGGAAGGAAGGAAGGAAGGAAGGAAAGGAAACAAAACAAGGAAGGTAGGAAGGAATGGAAAGAAGGAAGGAAGGAAAGAAGAAAGGGAGGATGGACGGATGGAGGAAAGAAGGAAGGAGGAAAGTAGGAAGGAAGGTCGGAGGAAGGAAGGAAGGAAAGAAAGGAAAGAAAAAAGGGAGGAAGGATAGAAGACAGAAGGAAGGAAATAAGGAAGGAAGGGAGGGAAGGAAGGAAGAAACATAACAGGGTCAATTTGACCCAGGAGGACGACACGAAGGTTAAATAAAATGGTGGAAGGTAAATGATCATGAATGATCTCTCAAAGAAGAACATTAATATTTCTATATTCAACAAAAAAAAGCAGTTTAATTTCAGTTTTAGACTTTAAATCCATTGTTTGTTCACCTGGGGTCAGCAAAATAATCTATAACAGGGGTGTCAAACATGCGGCCCGTGGGCCAGAACCGGCCCGCTGAGGGGAGCAATCCGGCCCACTTTCCTTCCTGTTCTGTTCCTTCCTTACATCTGTCCTTCCTCCCTTTTTCCTTTCTTCCCTCCCTCCTTCCTTTCTTCCTTTTTTCTTCCCTACCTTCCTTTTTCCTCCCTTCGTTCCTTCCATCTGTCCTTCCTTCCTTCCTTCCTTCCTTCCTCCCTACCTTCCTTTTTTCCTTTCTTCGTTCCTTCCTTCCATCTGTCCGTCCTACCTTCATTCTTTCCTTCCTTCCTTCCTTCTGTCCTTCCTTCATTTCTTCCTTCATCCATTCTGTCCTTCCTTCATTTCTTCCTTCATCCATTCTGTCCTTCCTTCATTTCTTCCTTCCTCCCTTCTGTCCTTCCTTCATTTCTTCCTTCCTCTCTTCCTTCCTTCTGTCCTCCCTTTCTTTCTTCCTTCCTTCCTTCCTTCCATCTGTCTGTCCGTCCTTCACTGTCTGTCTTTCCTACCTTCCTACCTTTCTTCCCTCCTTCCTTTTGCCTGTCTTTCCTTCCTTCCCTTCTTATTTCCTTTCTTCCTTCTTTCCCTCCATCTTTTTTATGATCCGGCCCACATGAGATCAAATTGGACTGTATGTGGCCCTTGAATGAAAATGAGTTTGACACCTCTGCTCTATAATGTATTAATAATATGTTAGCAAACTGTTAACTGTATGATAAACTGAAAAACATCCACATCAAATGCAGTTTCTTTAATTTTTCCAATAAACGAGTGTAACAGCTTGGTCATAAAGATGGACTATATGACATTTTAGAGAGTTGTGAATATCAGTAAAAGTAAATTTGGAAAGCGTCATTCTGAGATGTGAACTAAACGTGTAATCACACCTCCAAACACACACAAGTCTCTGCTACACTAATAGATTTTGAAAGCTTACAGATTATTAAAATATTTATTAACCAGCTTCATGAGTTAAATAATTTATCTGGACAGCTCATTTAAAAAAAAAAAAAAAAAAAAAAAATCATGTCTGGTTACATAGCTTACATTATCATTATATTAACATTATTATATTATCATTATAACATGAATTATTAACAGTTATGGGTTATATTCAGTGTCTGTGATCACACGTCACATCAGATATGAAGAGAAGAGCTCGTGTTGATTGGCTGCGAGCGAAATCACACAAACTCCGCAGCGATCAGATGTTCAAAAGGAATCGATCGAGCGCGTTGAGGCTTATTGATGCTAACGATGTGAGTCGCTCGATAGACCTCGAATGTAGACACATGGAGCCACATTTAAAACCAGAATATTGAGTATTAGTGGAGCAGCATGTTTATTTAAATATGATTTTTTTAATATTTTGCAATGTTTTATGATAATTTGATTATATTATTCATTTTAATTTAATGAGAAAACTTCATATACCACTGCCAGACTGGACCAATATACATTTTAATATTTAAATACTAATATAACATGCATTTATAATGTTGAATTTTGCCTTTTTTCCCCCCATTTTTACTGTTATTCTATCTATTATTCATTATTGCACACTGGCCTTTATAGAGATGTTGTTTCACTGCATATATTGTATGAGAATATGACAAATTTGAAGAGAAATGTAATTTAATTTAATGTTTTAATTGATCTGGTTGCTTATTCATAAGGTCATACTTCATGGTATAGTACATACTTTAATATACATTTATATACCGTATTATTAGCTTGATATAGTTAAAGAATTGCAGTAAAAATACATTATTGCATTAATATTGATACTGATATAACATGCATTTATAATGTTTAATGTTGACTTTTTATCAATTATATATATTTTTATCAGTCTTATTTTTACTGTTATTCTATCTATTATTCATTATTGCACACTGGCCTTTATAGAGATGTTGTTTCACTGCGAATATGAGAAATTTGATTTATTTTAATTTAATTTAATTGATCTGGTTACGTATTCCTAACATTTCACTTCATTTTATAGTACATACTTAATTATATACTTAATTATAAATTTCTATACAGTGTATTGAATCTTGGTATATTCTATTAGGTGAGTGAGCTACATCCCATTTCTTCAGTTTATCTGTCCCTCGGGTGATGAAACACCAGTGACACCAGATTAGGTTTTTCTTTTCTTGAAGCTCTCATTTAATGAATATTTTTCTATATTAACACTGATTCGACCGACCGACCCACAGAGAATCATCACCTTGGCCTCATTTAGTGTATTGTTTCAAGTCTCACGTCAACCTCTTTCAAAGCCAGCGCTGATAAACCGACTCTACCTGTTACCTGCATCGTACCAGCCAGCAGAAGTTAGGAGAGGAAGTTGAACATTTAGCTGCTAAAGATGCTAAAATGTGTCTCCTGAATTAGCAGAGAACTTAACAGAGATGAAAGAAGATTGATTATTAGACTTATATCAGTTAATGAAGAGATCTTTAATGGTCAGGATGAACAGGAGGAATGATTAAAGCAAGAAAAACATGTTTAAATGTTCATTTTGGGCTCCATTTTTTACTTATTAATACTATATCATTATTGCATTATAGTATTTTTGTATTTCTATTTCATTTATCTTATCCCTTTTTTACCCAGTATTCTTTGTCTGACTGGGGTTTCTGTGATCCAGACATGGTAAATTAGTAGCCACAAAAAGATATATTGTACTTTAAGCATTAGTATGTTAGTAGTGGGAGGACTGGTGGCATAAATAAGAGATCTGTGGAGGACAGGAACAGGAAGAGAGACTGAAGCAGAAATTAGGAGAAAATATGTTTTAAACATTAACCGAGCAGTGCAGACAATGAGCTGTGTGTACCGTTACAGAGCATGGGTTATACTCCTGAAAGTCCACACACACACACACACACACACACACACACACACACACACACACACACACTGCATGGCTTATAATCCCTACAGGCCCCGAGGCCTTACTCTCAAGCCCCTCAACTGGGTGACAACGAACCTGCCTCTCTGATTTATGGAAATGCTGATGGAGTTTTTATTATGCCTCCTTTTGACAAACACGCACACAGACACACACATACACACACACATACACATATATATATATATACAGTACACATATGCACCCCTTTAGGTTCAGCTAGAGGAAGGACAAAGGAGGGTCAAACACTGTAAGAAATGTGTCAACTCTGCAATGAAAATGGTGATTGGATTAGAGCGTGTGTGTGTGTGTGTGTGTGTGTGTGTGTGTGTGTGTGTGTGTGTGTGTGTGTGTGTGTGTGTGTGTGTGTGTGTGTGTGTGTGTGTGTGTGTGTGTGTGTGTGTGTGTGTGTGTGTGTGTGTGTGTGTGTGTGTGTTGGTTCAGTGCACAATGCTAAGACATCTTGATATTTAATTGCTGTAATTAACATGTTAAAGGATACAATAAATTATCAGTATTTTAGGGAGGGAGCGATTCATTCTCGGGTCAAGGTGTCGTCTGCATGTGAATATTTGTCTTTATCTATTTTCTGCAGCGGCAGGCAAAGTATAAAGTGTACTTAAACCAGCTTTAACTGATTTATTGTCCATTTGTTTTCAGCAGAAACAAACTGAACACAACACTGACATCAGTTTTTAAGTTGATATGTTCAACTTATTTGCAAACAGTTTGCACTTCCAGCAGTTACTGAGCAACGTTATCATTCATCTGGAGTCGTGTTTCTGTCCACCTGCTGAATATAAAGTCCAATATTCTCTCTCTTTAGCTCTGTTTTATACTCTCTACCAACTTCTGAGGGAAATATCTGAATCTTTAGCTGCTAAATGCTCCACTATGTTCACCAGCTAGTCTAACTGTGCCTGTTTGCTGTTTGGTGCTGAGCAGGAAGTGAACAGTGGATCTGAAACGACGCTATGAGAGTGAACCAAAACAGTAAATTTGCAGCCGGACAACTAAACGATGAGCTGAAACTCAACTATAAAGCTCCGTAAAGACATCATTAGATTATTAATAGTGAAGCATCAGTGTTAGAGCAGCATGTTACTGTTGTAGCTGCTGGAGGTGGAGCTAGTTTACACTACTTTATATACAGTTAGCTAGTTTATACTACTTTATATACAGTTAGCTATACACTACTTTATATACAGTTAGCTAGTTTATACTACTTTATATACAGTTAGCTAGTTTATACTACTTTATATACGGTTAGCTAGTTTATACTACTTTATATACAGTTAGCTAGTTTACACTACTTTATATACAGTTAGCTAGTTTATACTACTTTATATACAGTTAGCTAGTTGATACTACTTTATATACAGTTAGCTAGTTTATACTACTTTATATACAGTTAGCTAGTTTAGTCCAGTGGTTCCCAACCTAGGGGTGGGGCCCCTCCAAAGGGTCAGCAGATAAATGTGAGGGCTGGTGAGATGATTAATGGGAGAGGAAAGAAGAAAAAACTAAGTTCTGATACACAAATGTGTTTTTAGTTTTTGGACTTTTTCTCTAATCTTTGATTTTTGCTGAAATATTGGACCATTTGAACATTTATTGAAATGAAAGCATGTGAGAAGTTTAGAGGGGAAAATCACTATTTGGTGGAGCTGTTAATAACTCATAGACATCTGAAGTGTGACAAAGGATCACAGTTTGACCCTTATTTACTACTTTAAAGAGTCACAAACCCAATCTGATATGATCTTGAACAATATGTTGTATTTTCTAAGACTATCAAATGTTTTTAAGGTAAAATCATAATCTGAACAGTTCCTAGTTGTCAAATAAATGTAGTGGAGTTATTCACATGCACATGTTTAACCCTTTCTTTATGCACATATCCAGACGTCTGCATTATAACTCTGTGTGACAGTAAGATTTCATGCATACTCAATGCTGCGGCTTATATTGGCCTTTAAAACCTGGATTTGCACTGAGCGTGGCCACAAAGGAAAATTAAATTTACATCTGAGGCTTGGGACTGTTTTCAGAGGGGGGGGGGGGGGGGGTAAAAGATCAGAGGTGTGAGAAATCCAAATGAGATCATGACGTGCGTTTGGTTTCTGAATATTCATAATGTCCTTCCTCCTCAGTGTCACAGAGGGGGGAAGGTAAAGGTGCAAAGAAAAAAAACTGCTTGGTTTTCTTTCTCAGGGAACATAATCCTCTTTGTGAATGATTCTTCTGCTCCCTGTCGGTCTTTTTGAAGAGGAAGAGGAGGAGGAGGAGGAGGATTGTAATGTAATGTAATTGGTTGTATTTACTGTAATTGTAATGTAATTGGTTGTATTTATTTTAACATGGACCCCAGGAAGAGTAGCTGTTGCCTGAGTAACAGCTAATGGGGATCCAAATAAACTAAACTAAACTAAACACGGGGAGAAAGTGAGAAAACAGGAAAAGGATGGAGGAGGAAAGACACAGGAAGAGCAGGGCTTCACTTGTCCACACACTTCTTCTTCTTCTTCTTCTTCTTCTGAGATGAAAACACATCATTCATCCGCCGTTCCCGTGGTGACGAAGCTGCCAGCACATCACCCTCCAACGTTTATGTAGAAGAGCTCTCACACACACATCGCCACCCTCTTTCTTACTTTTCCCCTCCTCCTTTTTTTTTTAAAATGCTCTTCACTATCCATTGGCTCCATCCTTTCTTCATTTTTCACTTCAGTGTCTTTTCTCTTCTCCCCCTCTACCCCTCCTCACCTCAACCCCCCCACCCCCCTCTCCACTCCTCCCATCCTCTCTCTGGAGTGCTCTTTATCCTCCAGTCCTCCTCCAGTATCCTCCCACACCCTCCCTCCCTCCTCTTCTCTCTCTTCTCCCCTCTCTCTCTCATCTCATCCCACATCCCCACCCCTCAGCGTTTAGTGATTAATGCGAGTTTTAATTGTCATGCTCACTTTTATGCTCATTAAAGTGTATTATGCAGCAGTTAGGGTATTAAAGTACAGCGAGAAAATTTCATGCATACTGATGAGGATGCAAATGAGCTCAGCGTGAAAGGATACTATGGTTGGTGATGTGTGTGTGTGTATGTGTGTGTGTGATTACCCCCAGGAGTGAGCAAAAGTGTCATTATCACCCGCACTAGCCATCTCAGCTGAGCGGAGAAAGAGAGAGAGAGAGAGCGAGTCCGTCCATAGAAATCATGTTAATGGGAGTCTTAAAGAATTCTTTATGCCTGAATACCTGAATAGTGAACAAACATATGATGCAAATATGCTGCAAGAAAATGATGCACAGTCTTTGTTTAACGAGGAACAATAAGTTTAACCGTGTACATAAAAAAATAAAACTGCAAGAGTTCAGATTTAAATGTTTTTATGTGGCTATGATGGCTTTTGGGTATGTGTTGGGGATAAAACAATGGTTGCAGTTCATGGTTGGCTCCGTATTTTCCATTTGGAGCCATGACCTTTCGGATAAGGAGTGAACAATGCAAAACTAACTAAAACTAAACTGAACTGCATATAAAATCAGCTTCATTTGTATTTCTTCCCTCGATTTTAATGCGTCCTGTTCAGTTTGACTTCTTGAGATAATGGGCTGCTTCCAGTAGGTGGCAGAATAACAAATGCCAACTGCCGCATTAAAGCACAAGGAGAAGATGCTTGACGTGCAATTTATGATTTTCTAGACAGAAAAAGAAGTTGTTCCTCCTAGAAAACTTCACAGCCTAATATGGGAATATTTTGACTAGTAGATAAAAGTAAATGTGTTGTGATGAGGAGTGATGGGAACATTTGTGGGTTACAGCTAAAAGGGAAAAAATCCCACTAATGTGAAAATCCACCTTTGAAGCTCTCACATTACCCATTTTCCACCGAGATGGAGCCAGTGCTGGTTCGGCGCTATATAGACAAAACAATTAACTGATATTGCAGCACAAAAGTCTGAATTGAAACACAATACAATACAATACTATCATACCCCTTTTCCATCGTGCTGGTTCGGAGCTGGTGCTAGAGCCAGTGCTCAGTTGGTGCTAATCCAAGCACCTCTTCAAAAAAATTATACAAATAGTACTTTTAATCAACAGATGTTTAACCCTCTGTAAATGCCACAATAGTCAGCTAATGAATGTTAACCCCGCTAGCCGGCTAATAAACGTTAGCCCCGCCCCCAGTCCCCTGACGTAATCGGTTCTTACTTTAGACCAGCAAAGGGTCCTTGCTCTGGCTCCCGTTCTGAGGCTCGGGGCTGGAGCTTTGGTGATGGAAAAGCAAAGAACCGGTGCTTAGTCAGGCTCTGGCTCCAAACCAGCACTAGCTCCAGCTCGGTGGAAAAGGGGGTAACAGAGAAACAGGAGGCAGCTAACGTAAAATCACAGTCAGAAACACAGCAGAAAGAAGATGTAGGGTTGGGTATCAGTACTCTATACCTTTTAAGGTATCAACCGAATTATATCAATACCAAGTAGTATCGAAACGTCTCCCGTCATACCCGTCGATCCTTTTTGCAGTTCACATATGTGGTTTTTAGTGAACTATCTCAACAACTGTTAACTGATAGATTGCCATGAAATCAGGTTAATGCATTCATGTTGCCCTTAGGATGAATTGCAATAACTTTGGTGAACTTAACTTTTAATTTAGAGCAGTGTTAGCATGCTTTCATCATCATCATCATCATTGTAGGAGTCATTTCTATGTGAATGTGTGTCAAGGTACCAAATTGGGCCAGTAGGTGTCCTCATGGTGTTGGGTGTACATTTCTTTTATAGGTGGGAACTTTCTGTCAGATGTCAGGTGTTGCTGGACGGATAAGCACACAGTTTTTCGACCGCTCCGGGCTCCGTCACGTATGTTTGTTGTATGTGACACAGCTGAATGGACTTTATATGCACTGGCAATGAATACTTGCATAATATTGAAGATCATTGAAACGGTGAGAAATAAAGAACGCATCAAAAGAAGAAGCAAATCCGGAAACTGTTTGTTTCACTAGACACAAGTTATCATAGTGTCGTAGCCAGCGCGTTGATTAGTTTTTAGCCTGTCTATGCAGCCCCTCAGTGGCTTTAAGTGTTAGGCTTAGCCACTACAATCATATTTTTCTGATAAAAGACACACGTTGATGGGAAACCTCTTTTAAAATAGCAGAGTTCTTCAGCACAACTAAAACAAATGTCATTTAAAGTAATCCTGCACCTATCAGCACTTATTGGCTGTACATGGATGTGGACGATGCGCCTCCACTTTGTGCTGGTATGCAAAAGTGAAGCCAAAATGTCTGCTTTTTGGGAGCGGCCATCTTGCTTTTGGTGGCATCTAGGGCTGGATATCAGTACTCAAATTGATACTGACTAACATCGAAACGTCTCCTGCAATCGATCCTTTTTGCACTCAGAGCTAGAAAATATGACTATTTGTATGGACTTGCTCACAGCCAATTAATGCAAGCGTTCTTGGATTTAATACATGTGATTGGCCCACTGCCACAGCAGCTACGACCCGTCTGTGGTGGTGAAGTCTCGATGAATTTGAGTTAGCATGTTTAGCAGTTCAGCAGCCAAGATGTTGGCCTGTTACAACGGATAAAAGACAGAGCACTAAATATGTTAATGGGAATCTAATGAAGTACTCAGTTGGTATCAGTATCACTTTAACCCTCGTGTCGTCCTCCCGGGTCAAATTGACCCCATCTCCTTTTGACTGTTCCTTCTTTCCTTCCTTCTTCCCTCTTTCTTTAATTTTTCCTTCCTTCTTCCCCTTCTCCCCTCGTTCTTTGCTCCCTCCTCCTTCCTTCCTTCCTTCATTCTTTCCTTCCTTCCTCCTTTCCTCCCTCCTTACTCCTTTCTTTCCTTCCTTCCTTCCGTCCTTCCTTCCTTCCTTCCTTCCTTCCTCTTTTCATCCTTACTCCTTTCTCCTTTCCTTCCTACCTTCCTTCCTTCCTCCTTTCCTCCTTCCCTCCCTCCTTACTCCTTTCTTTCTTTCTTTCTTTCCTTCCTTCCTTCCTTCCTCTTTTGTCCTTACTCCTTTCTTTCTTTCTTTCTTTCCTTCCTTCCTTCCTTCCTCTTTTGTCCTTACTCCTTTCCTTCCTTCTGTCCTTCCTTGACCTGAGAACAACATGAGGGTTAAAGGGACTTGGATTTGTACTGGTATCCTAATTTTTAAAACGATACTCAGAAATGTGTGAACCAAATTTCACGACAGAATAGTTGTCGAGATATTTAATGCAAAACCACAAATATCAATGTCATGGTGGCGCCGGAGGGAAAGTCAGAGGAACACCAAAGTCTGTAGGATTTATCTTGTCTACAAAATGAATATCTGTAACAAATGCAAAGTCAATCCATCCGACAGTAACGTATTTCAATCTGGACCAAACCGGTGAACCAGCAGGCTGACATTGGCATTCATAGAGCTGCTATAGTACGGCTAAAACTGAACAGACAGCGACACTGAATATTAAATGAGGCACCTTGATGAAATGTATGTACTCTGGGTGAAAACGCAGATAAGAACCTTATTAACATAATGAGCATCTGAAATTTAAATTTTAATGCAGTCAAAGAAGAAATGCAGCTGAAAGCCTCCAAAAAAAATGAGCATTAACTGAGCGTGCTGAAGGTGGCACTACCTTATTGAAGGCTGTGTGTCTTGTGTGTGTGTGTGTGTGTGTTTGTGTGCTGCTACTGCTGTCTTCCCTCAGCCCTCCTACTGTTACCGCCATGCTGTGTGGATAGGCTCAGTCATTACTGCGCCTCTGCTGCACTGTCTGCGGGGTAAAATGAGACAATAGTAAAGATTTTCAACCAGGGGGCCTAAATCATTTACACAGCATGGAGCAAGTGTGCTGAAATGAGGCTGCTGATAAGTGTCCTGCACGAGCAGCAGGTGGTACTGTAACTGGAAATGGGAAGAGAAGGAAAAAAAGACAGATAAACTCATTACAGTGACAAACAGAGTGTTTATGCATGAGTAAAACTGTTTAAAACGCTCCCCCGCTGCCCATCAAAAAGAGATATCAGACATCTTTTACCGAGGCTGCTGGGATTCTGAGTTTTTTTTTTTTTGCTGCTCTTGACGAGTATTGCTTTAATCGTGTAGTGATTGAAGTAAAGGAGGTATTATTGTGTGGATGAGATGAGGCAATTAAAGGATAAGGTTAGCAGTTTTCTGTTTTTTTTTCCTTATGGTGATCAAATCTTATGTTTATGTGCCTGTAAAAGCAGAGAGAAGGTGCATGAAGAAGGGATGAAAAGGGTCTCAAAAGTCAAAACTACAGCAACACTTGTAGTATAGAACAACCATCTCCTTTTGACTGTTCCTTCTTTCCTTCCTTCTTCCCTCTTTCTTTAATTTTTCCTTCCTTCTTCCCCTCTTACCCTCTTTCTTTCCTTCCATCCTTCCTTCCTTCCTCCTTTCCTCCCTCCCTCCTTACTCCTTTCTTTCCTTCCTTCCTCTTTTCGTCCTTACTCCTTTCCTTCTTTCTTTCATTCCTTCCTTCTTTCCCTCCCTCCTCCTTTCCTCCTTCCCTCCCTCCTTACTCCTTTCCTTCCTTTCTTCTTTCCTTCCTTCTTTCCTCTTTTCATCCTTACTCCTTTCTTTCCTTCCTTCCTTCCATCCTTCCTTCCTCTTTTGTCCTTACTCCTTTCCTTCCTTCCTTCCTCCCTTCCTTACTTCCTTCCTCTTTTTCCTCCTTACTCCTTTCCTTCCTTCTGTCCTTCCTTGACCTGAGAACAACAGGTAATGTGGTTTATCTGAAGCCTGAAATATCTTATTTCTCTGTTGTGGTCCAGACGCTAATGAAATTATGTCCTTAATTATACTGTTTATCTAGTGTTTAGTGTATTTTACCATTTAGATAGTTTTCTAATCTGTCTAATTCTCATATATTACTGTATCACAGGTGACACACACTTCATTTGCATTAATTTGGTGGGCAGCTGTGACTCAGGAGGTAGAGCGGTTGTCCATCGATTGGAAGATTGACAGTTCGATTCCCGGCTCCCTCAGGTCCACATGTCAATGTGTCCTTGGGCAAGACATTTAACCCCAAATTGCTCCCGTTGCTGTTGGTGTGTGAACATGTGTGAATGGGTGAATGCGACATTAGAGTGCAAAAACGCTTTAACGACTAGAAAAGTACAGTCCATTTACCATTTAACTCAAGGTGCTCATTGATTAGTCAGATTGATCTTTCCAGTCCTCTCATTGGATGATTGAAGCATCCAATGTGTGTATAATGTGAGTGTATATACTGTATATGTATATGGAAGTGTTGTGATGCTGCCTGATGAAGGTTGGATAGGCTGAAACGTTGCAGTAACTTCATAAAGCACATAGCAATGAGTGAGATAGTTTGATTGTCCAAAAAAAGAAACTACTAAAAAACACATAAATGAGCCAAACTGCTGCACTGAGAGACATTTTCCTTTCATTATAAAGAGTTTGGTGGCGTTAGTTAGTTTAGAAATGGCTCCAAAGTCTAATAACAGTCATGTCTTCAGTCTCTGGAGAGTAGTTCTGGGCAAAGTAGAGAGTACACTGAGCAGCTATTTGCAAAGCTTCGTTAGCTTGTTGTGCTACATATCACAACCTCTTGACTCTTTTAAGTTTTAACTGTCAGCATCACATTTTTCCATGTAGCTGTCACTCAGGTTATAAAGGAACAAGTCTTTTCTTGAAGCTCCATTAATACAGTTTCTCACCTTCCTTTCTTCCTTCCATCTTTCCTCTGTCCTCCTTTCCTTCCTTCCTTCCTTCCTTCCTTTCCTTCTTTCCTCTGTCCTCCTTTCCTTCCTTCCTCCCTTCCTTTCTCTACAAACCTTAACTGAGCTGAAAGGAGAGTGAATATTGGACGTACATCTATCTGGAGGTGACAGAAAATGACTCTAAATGAGATATAATGTTGCTCCATGTCTGCTGGCCGTGTCCTCTATTGGCCAAGAACTGCTTAAAACATCTTTAAATGTAAATGTGTTGTTTAAATGTGATAAAAGGTTTTATTTATTTTCACCTATTTTCTTGCAAATTGCAATTCTCACTCTGCAATCTTTTAAAATACACACAGAATACATTTTTTGACACTACTACATCAGAAGCATGTGGATACAAATTAAGATTAACAAGAACGACTCCAATTAATCGACTATTATCACCTACAGTTAGGCCCAAAAGTGATCTAATGAGCCACTGTGAGACTGATTTGTGTTTGCTTTGTTGTTGAATTGTTGGTTTTGCTGCAAAGATAACAAAATAAGTATGAAACTGATAAAAACATGAAGGCAATTTGCAGTTTTTTAGATTACAATTTGACGTTTTGCCTTCATATGAGAGAGAGAGAGAGAGAGAGAGAGAGAGAGAGAGAGAGATACTGTATACTGTATAGTTGTTTTTGCATCTCAATAAAGGACATCAGATGCTCATATATCACTTTTGAATCTGTATTTTCATAATACTCATAATGTCCAACATGATTAACGTGTACATCGACAGTAAGAGAATAAAAAAACCTACTTCTTTGTGTCACAAACTGTCAAAATCTTTCATTTAAACATAAGTCCAGGCTGTAAGTACATAATAATGAATTGTGACACATCAACAGGTTCAGCTAGAAAAACAGAGCAAACATTCATTGAAGTCATAATAAATCTATTGTTTCAACTGTAGACATCGACAGACTAGATTGCACCTGGGCCTCCAGGTGAAGGTAATTACACAGCTAATAAAACAGAGATCCAGCAGTTGAGGCCCAGGGGCAACTGGGCAAAAAACAACATGACCATTATCCTCTGTGAACAGTGTCCAGCCTGGAGGAGGAGGAGCGGAGACCTTCATAAAGACGAGAGCAGGGGCAAAGAAACAATTAGTTACTGGTAATTACATGTTTATTACATTCTTCAGGCATCGTGTGTTAAATTGTGAAAGAAATAATATCACTGATAGAGAAGCACATATTCATTTTCTATTCATTTATACTTATAGGGCACTAAATTTCAGAGGAAGATTTTGATCAGTTTATAAAATATGATAAATTATGGCTCTGAATGATCTGCTTGAAAATGGTTAAATGTGTGTTTTATAAGCTTATATCAACAGTTACCAATATTTATGACTTGAGTCCTCATTTCAGATGTTTGAGTTGTTAACAGCTCCATCAAATAGTGATTTTCCCCTCTAAACTTCTCACATGGTTTCATTTCAATAAATGTTCAAATGATCCACTATTTCAGCAACAATCAAAGATTAAAGTCCAAAACACATTTGTGTATCAGAACTTAGTTTTTTCTTCTTTCCTCTCCCAATAATCATCAGCATTTATCTGCTGACCCTTTGGAGGGACCCCACCCCTAGGTTGGGAACCACTGGACTAAACTAGCTAACTGTATATAAAGTAGTGTAAACTAGCTAACTATATACAGTTAGCTAGTTTACACTACTTTATATACAGTTAGCTAGTTTACACTACTTTATATACAGTTAGCTAGTTTACACTACTTTATATACAAAGTAGTATAAACTAGCTAACTGTAGGCCTATATAAAGTAGTATAAACTAGCTAACTGTATATAAAGTAGTATAAACTAGCTAACTGTAAATAAAGTAGTATAAACTAGCTAACTGTAAATAAAGTAGTATAAACTAGCTAACTGTATATAAAGTAGTATAAACTAGCTAACTGTATATAAAGTAGTATAAACTAGCTAACTGTATATAAAGTAGTATAAACTAGCTAACTGTATATAAAGTAGTGTAAACTAGCTAACTGTATATAAAGTAATGTAAACTAGCTAAATGTATATAAAGTAGTATAAACTAGCTAACTGTATATAAAGTAGTGTAAACTAGCTAACTGTATATAAAGTAGTATAAACTAGCTAACTGTATATAAAGTAGTATAAACTAGCTAACTGTATATAAAGTAGTATAAACTAGCTAACTCTATATAAAGTAGTATAAACTAGCTAACTGTATATAAAGTAGTATAAACTAGCTAACTGTATATAAAGTAGTGTGAACTAGCTAACTGTATATAAAGTAGTATAAACTAGCTAACTGTATATAAAGTAGTATAAACTAGCTAACTCTATATAAAGTAGTATAAACTAGCTAACTGTATATAAAGTAGTATAAACTAGCTAACTGTATATAAAGTAGTGTGAACTAGCTAACTGTATATAAAGTAGTATAAACTAGCTCCACTTCCAGCAGCTACAACAGTAACATGCTGCTCTAACACACACACATCAGAGCTCAATATAAGTTACAAATACGATAATGTTTGTTCTAGTTTGATTAAAAAGCAAACACTCATGTCTATTTAGTTATTTTCAACAAAAATGAAAGCCTCCCTTCACTCAAAAACATGTTTTTCTTTTTGTTCTTGTGGTTAAAATGTTTGAGCTTCTCTGAGCAGAATGATGTATGTTCACAGTCTGTTTTCACATTCATCTGAAAGTGGAAAGTTTCTCTCTGAGCTCACTGAAATCTGATTTTAAGCAGCCTTTGAGCATGATTTGTGACAAACAGTCAAAACAACTAGCTGGGAAGCCAAAACCGATCCAATATTCAGATTACACAAGCACGATGTGGAAACTTGAAGCACAAACACTGAGAGGCTTCACAGTGACGAAGGAGACATCTTGTATCCAGCTGTTAAATTTCTCAATCAGTCAATTTTTATTATATAGCGCTGAGCAAACATAGAGCAGGTTTGGTTAATTTAATTTAAAGAGAAATGAAAAACTCCCATTTAGACGAAAGAAGAAGAAACCTCAAACAGAACCGACTCTAGGTGGACGGCCATCAGCCTCGACTGGTTTGGGATGAGAGAGAGAGAGAGAGAAGGAGGAGAAGAAGAATATAAACTTCTGAAATGAAAAAATATATTTGTGTATGTATAGATTGTGGATTTATAATCAGAAAGAAGGAGGATTATTTAACTTTATTTATGTAAAAAGTAGTTTAACCTTCATGTCGTCCTCCCGGGTCAAATCGACCCCGTCTGTTTTAACTGTTCCTTCCTTCTTTCCTTCCTATCTCCTTCTCTCTTTTGTTCATTCCTATCTCTTTCCTCCCTTCCTTCCTTCCTTCCTTCCTTTCCTCTGTCCTCCTTTCCTTCCTTCCTTCCTCTCTCCTTCCTTGTTTCCTCCCTCCCTCTTACCTTCCTTTCTTCCTTCTTTCCTCTGTCCTCCTTTCCTTCCTTCCTTCCTTCCTTCCTTCTTTCCTACCTTCCTTCCTTCCTCCTTTCCTCTGTCCTCCTTTCCTTCCTTCCTTTCTCTCTCTCTCCTTCCTTGTTTCCTCCTTCCCTCCCTCCTACCTTCCTTTCTTCCTTCTTTCCTTCCTTCCTTTCCTTCATCCCTTCCTTCTTTCCTTTGTCCTCCTTTCCTTCCTTCCTCCCTTCCTTTCTCCCTCTCTCCTTCCTTGTTTCCAACCTCCCTCCTTCCTTCCTTCTTTCTTAAATAGGTTACAGATTATAGTTACTCTATTACATTTCCAAAGTAACCTTCCCAACCCTGTATACTACATGCTACTTATTTGTGACCTGTTTTTAATGATTTAGTATTTAATATATACCGACAATACTAATAATTTCAATTGTGTGCAATATTCATATAATATGCATATATGTATTTCAATTTAATCTGTGCACTTTAATCTGGTGTATTACCACTCAATACCAATATTACTCTTGTAAATCTTGTAAATAATGCCATGATTATTTTCTACATATTTCTTACTATTTATGTTCTTTTAGTTATTTTTGTACTTATTTATTGTTCTTTATTCTTTTATTCTTATATTCTATTACTGTCCACTTGCTGCTGTGACAATGCACATTTCCCCATTGTGGGACAAATAAAGGAATATCTTGTTATTGAGAGATGAACTAAAACATTAATGTAAGTAATCAAAAAAGTAATCAAATGTAAGAAGTTACAATACTTTGATTAAGTCATTGAAATAGTTACATTACTTATTACATTTTAAATAGAGTGTCTGGTAATCTGTAAACTATTACATTTCCAAAATAACCTTGACAACCCTGCTGGAAATTATCTGTGTTTGCTTTACAGAGGTCCCACATTCCGGTGGACCTTTGAACGTCACAGGAAAGAGGGGCGGTGTTGCGTTCACTGCCCCCTCCCCCCGAACCACGAGGCTCCTCTGTTGACAGGCCGCCCATAATAAAGGCTCCCTGCCCGCCTTCAGCTCGGCTTTACTGCTTCACCAGCGGGACAATGCAGTCTTCCTGGTGCCTCAGTCTGTACTTTCTGTGGACGCCCACTGGGAGAGCCTCAACCCCCCCACTTCATCCTCCTCCTCCTCCTCCTCCTCCTCCTCATCCCTCCCTCCTCTCCTCCTTTTAAAGCACAAACTCACAAAGGATTAGCAGCAGCCTCCCTCCAATCCCACTGTCATTAATAGCTTTAGTTTGGACATTTTCATTATCTTTTATTTTTATTTAGTTTTTCAGTTTGCTTTTTTTTTAAATTTCAGTTTAGTTTTAGTTAGTTTAACAAGTGATTACAAGTAGTTTTAGTCTTAGTTTTAGTTTTAGAGGAAAGCCTTGATTAGTAGAAGCTGTAAAGGATTAAATAATGCTGACACTGAGGTAAACTTAGCTGTGTTTGTGTTCTTGCTACTAGCACTAAAAACTGAACACAATACAGTAAAAAAGGAGGAAATAAGAAAGAAAACTAAAACTAAGCTGATTTTATCTGCTATTCAGTTTAGTTTGAGTTAGTTTTGCATCGTTCATTGTAGTTTTTATTTAGGTTTTTTTTTTTATTTCAGTTAGGCTAACTAAATTATTATTTCACTGCTAGTTTTAGTTTTATTTAACTATAATAATCCTGTGCAGTCCTTATTTAGCACCGACCATGCATGCTCTCAATTTGTCAACAAAGGGGTTTGACAAGCTGGGAGAAGCCCTGCCCCCATGTTTCATAAAGGGACGCTTCGACCACACACTCGGCCGGCTTTTCCCTCCAAACTTTGATGATCACATGGTTTCATTTCAATAAATGTTCAAATGATCCAATAATTAAGCAAAAATCAAAGATTAGAGGAAAAAGTCCAACAACTGAAAACACATTTGTGTATAAGAACTTTTTCAGAAGTTTTTTCTTCTTTCCTCTCCCATTAATCATCTCTCCAGCCCTCACATTTATCTGCTGACCCTTTGGAGGGGCCCCACCCCTAGGTTGGGAACCTCTGGACTAAACTAGCTAACTGTAGGCCTAGCTAACTGTATATAAAGTAGTGTAAACTAGCTAACTGTATATAAAGTAGTATAAACTAGCTAACTGTATATAAAGTAGTATAAACTAGCTAACTGTATATAAAGTAGTATAAACTAGCTAACTGTATATAAAGTAGTATAAACTAGCTAACTGTATATGAAGTAGTGTAAACTAGCTAACTGTATATAAAGTAGTGTAAACTAGCTAACTGTATATGAAGTAGTATAAACTAGCTAACTGTATATAAAGTAGTATAAACTAGCTAACTGTATATAAAGTAGTGTAAACTAGCTAACTGTATATAAAGTAGTATAAACTAGCTAACTGTATATAAAGTAGTATAAACTAGCTCCACCTCCAGCAGCTACAACAGTAACATGATGCTCTAACACTGATGCTTCACTATTAATAATCTAATGATGTCTTTAAGGAGCTTTATAGTTGAGTTTCAGCTCATTGTTTAGTTGTTGTTGTTTCAGATCCGCTGTTCACTTCCTGCTCAAGCAGACACAGTTAGCTGTAGACTAGCTGGTGAACATAGTGGAGCATTTAGCAGCTAAAGATTCAGATATTTCCCTCAGGAGTTGGTAGAGAGTATAAAACAGAGCTAAAAGAGAGTGAATATTGGACTTTACATTCAGCAGGTGGACAGAAACACGACTCCAGATGAATGATAATGTTGCTCCGTAACTGCTGGATGTGGAAAAAAGGAACTGTTTGCACTTATTACTGTCATATATAATAATATATCAGTCAGAGGGACTAAATAATCAAAACAAAATGAAATGAGCTGAGTTTTGTTTTTAAAACTTTATAGAAAGAAAAAAAATGAATACTTTCATCATCCCAGATCATCTTTAAGAATTCAGTCACATATTTTAAAAAAGTGTGAAGAGGAAACAAAATGTCAGGAAATTCAATTATGACATAATAACATAGAAAAGGCAACAGTGTTTTTATATTAAATTAAAACAAGATATCACATATAAGTTAACATAATAAAGTGATACAGATGAGTATAGCTCAATATAAAGTCACAAGAGGAAACAAAATGTCAGGAAATTCAATTATGACATAATAACAATTGTGCAATACGTTTGTTTGTGTTTTTTTTACACTGAATAAAAACAAGATATCACATAATAAAGTGGTAGGTGCAGATTAGCAGGAATTCCGCCCCTTCAGTCCTTATTTAGCACCGAGCAGACCGGACAGACCACGCCTGCTCTCAATTTGTCAACAAAGGGGTTTGACAAGCTCCGGAGAAGCCCTGCCCCCATGTTTCCATAAAGGGATGATTTGGCCACATACGCGGCCAGCAAGC
>JAJDFG010000621.1:67500-110363 GCA_021039105.1 Scomber colias
TTTTTTTTATTGAGTCTGATTCAGCGTCCTGCGAGCTCCTCCGGTGTGGAGTCGCTCTGCAGTGAGATTCACGCAGAGAAGCAGCTGAGAACATGAAAGCCTTTTGTCTCCTTCAGTTTGTGCTCAGGGAAGAGGGCCAGAAAGTAGAAACACATCCTGTGAGCAGAAAACAGTAACTTCTGCTAACATTTCCAGAGATAATACAGAAGAAAGCCCAGATGTGTTGAAGCAAAGAGGGGGGAAGAAGATCTGCAAACCACAATCTGAAGCACTTACACTCATTCAATGACAATGAACTTGAATCTAATATAAGACTGAGCATATAAAACACAATTTCCCCCAAATAAGCTTCATATTTTATGTCAATTTTCTCTATAAACAGCTGAAAATATGACCTGAAGCTCATCTCAGTGTGTTTACATGACAAAAAGTGAAGCCAAAACATCTGTGGTGCCCCCTGGTGGCTGGCTGCAGTATCGCTCATAAGCCCCGCCCCCTCCATGTTAGCGGATGGAACAGGAGCCAAACTAAATAAAAATCAAAGTACACGTCAAATAAGTGTTTCCCAAAGATGGTTTCTGTGATTTTAGGTCATTCATATCATACTTACGGCCGTCCATGTGCTAATTTTTTCTGATAAGTTTGTTTTTAATTAGTTAGTTTAATTAGTTATTTGATGATATAAAAACAGCCACACTCAAACGTCCGTCAGGCACAAACTCAACCGCTCAGATCCTGGCTCCAAATTACGTCACAAGTACCTTTAAAGTGATACTGATACCAACTGAGTACTTCATTAGATACTCATTACACACATAGTTTTTCACTCTGGGTGCAAAAAGGATCGATTGCAGGTATCGTTGGACGGGAGACATTTCAATACTACTTAAAAGTTATTGAGTACTGATACCCAGCCCTATAATTTCACACAAGCAATATGGCCGCTCTCAGAAAGCAGATATTTTGGCTTCACTTTTGTGTATCAGAAGGAAGAAGAGACACATCGTCCACATCCATGTACAGCCAATAAGTGCTGATAGGTGCAAGATTAGTTTTAATGACATTTGTTTTAGTTGTGCTGAAGAAAGATATGATGATGATGATGATGATGATGATGAAAGCATGCTAACACTCTTGGCTCCAAATCAAAAGTTAAGTTCACTAAAGTTATTGCAATTCATCCTGAGGGGAACATGAATGCATTAACCCAATTTTTTCAGGGCAACCCATCCAACAGTTGCTGAGATATTTCACTAAAACCCTCATATGTGAACTTCAGGGTGGTGCTATTTAGGAAAAGAAAGAAGTGTTTGTACAAAAAATTTAATGCCAGTGTGTGAAATAGTTGTTGAAATATTTCTAGTGTTGCAACGATGAATTGATTAATCAGCAAAAAAAATGAATGTTTCTGGCTTGAGCTTCTTCTTGTTTCTTTAGTCCTTTATGATAGAAAAGTGAATATTTATAACAAAAGAAGACAATAACCAACATTTTTTTACTATTTTCTGACATTTTATGGACTAAATGACTCATCGATAATGAAAATGAATCACTAGTTGCAGCCCTAAATATTGCATTTTGGATCAAAGTGGTGGATTGATGGATCAGCTGACACTGTCATCCTTTTTTAAAAAGCATCTCCTGAGAAGACTTCCTTGTCTTTGTGTTCTCATAAAGACAAGTTTCACAGTATCGTGCTCGGTTTTTGAAGCCTAACAGCTCTCTTCTCCATCGATTACGACCCTTTAACCCTCCTGTTGTCCTCGAGTCCAGGAAGGATGGGAGGAAGGGAGGAAAGGAGCGAGGAAGGAAGGACGGAAGGAAAGGAGGGAGGGAGGAAGAAGGAAGGAAAGGAGGGAGGAAGGGAGAAAGAAGGAAGGAAAGGAGGAAAGAAGGAAGGTAGGAGGGAGGGAGGAAGGAAGGAAGGAAAGGAGGGAGGAAGGAAGGAAGGTGGGAGGGAGAAAGGAAAGGATGAAGGAAGGAGGGAGAGAAAGGAAAAGAGGAACAGAGGAAGGAAGGAAGGAAGGAAGGAAGGAAGGAAGGAAGGGAATGGGGAGGAAAGAAAGAGACAAAGAGGGATGAAGGAAGGAAGGAAGGTAGGACAGAAAGAAGGAAGAAAGGGGGTTGGAGGGAGGAAGGAAAGAAGGAAGGAAGGAGGGAGAGAAAGGAACAGAGGAACGGAGGCAGGAAGGACATAAGGACAGATTAAAGAAGGAAGGTAATGGGGAGGAAAGAAAGAGACAAGGAGGGAGAGGGTGGAAGGAAGGAAGGAGGAAAGAAGGACAGAAGGAAGGAGGGAAAGGGGACAGAAGGAAGGAAGAAAAAGGGTTGGAGGAAGGAAGGAAGGGAGGGAGGGAGGAAGGAAGGACAGACGGAAAGAAGGAACAGTCAAAACAGACGGGGTCAGGATGACAGGAAGGTTAAAACACTGACCGCGGTGTGGAGGAGGACGTCAGAAGTAGCTCCTGGGTGAGCGCTGTCTGCGGTGACTGTGGGACTGTGGAGGGTGTTCATGGTAAACATGACGTGGACGTGGAGCACGGACGTTGAAGTATAGGCTTAGAGCTGAAGTATAGGCTTCAGTGGCGCGTTGAAGTTGAAGTATAGGCTGTGATGTTTATGTGAGCGCTGAGTGATGGTTATTTCAGAAGGAGAATCTGCACTCAGACTGTCAAAACAACTTCAAAAAACGGAGAGCGAGGCGGAAAAAAAATGTACATTAAACACACGGCATCACAGGAAATACACGGTTTCTATAGATACGCTGTAAAAACATGTGCTGTCATATGTTTGCTACCATTTCTACCCGGTTATTATTATTACTACTGCACTTTACAGCAGGTCAAGTTCACACCTTTTTTTTTTTTTTTTTTTTTTTACTACACACACTTTCTCTCCTCGTCTGATCCCCTCTGTTGATAAGCTTCACTCTGCCTCTGCTGTGTGAGGTCAAAGGTCATTGAAACATCCACGCTGTTGGTATGCAGTGTTCGTCGTCGTTGATGGAAAAATGAGAACAGAACAGCCTCCCCCCACCCCCCCCCCCCACCCCTCCTCGATCTCTTTTCTTCTTCTTCTGGCTTATACCTGCTCAGCCACGAGGTGAAGGAGCTATATAGCGGCATTTATCAATAATTTAATCGATTAATTGATCAAATATAGAAAAAAATCAGCTTGTTTTATCCCAAACTAGCCCAAAAATGACTGATATTCAATTTAGAGCTGATGATTGATTGATAACCAGCAGCTATTTGGATATCACTATTATAATAATCATATATAATTATGATTATTATAATCATTTTAGTCACTTTTAAAGGAAAAATGCCAAATATTTGCTTGTTGTAACTTCTTAAATGTGATAATATGGAGATTTTATGTGTCATACATGATAATAAGCTGATTATTTTTTGGCTTTTGTTATAATTATAACCAGCACGTTTGAACAATCAGCTTGTTTAGTCCAAAAATAGCCCAAAAATGAACAATACTTAATTTAGAGTTGATGGTGGATTGATGACCAGCAGCTATTTTGATATTAGAATAATCATTTTATAATTAAATATTAAATATTTGCTTGTTGTAGCTTCTAAAATGTGAGAATATGAAGATTTTCTCTGTCATACATGATAATAAACTCATTATTTTTTGGCTTTTAGAAATAATAACGAGCCATGTTTCACTACTTCTTAATAAAACAGTTAAAAACAGATCAATTAATTAAGATCGATTAATGAAGAATATAAGAATATAAATGATAGATGATGTAAATAATCATTAGTTGAAGTCTTAAAAATGAATCCAGCTTTTCAGTTGAGATGATTTGCTGCTTTTACTACCACTACTATCTGATTTTTAGAGTTATTCAGTCTTTATGAGGAACTTTTTTAGTGTTTTTGGACAATAATTAACAATAGTAGTCAAGAAATCATTCACCAGGTTGTCTATTAATAAAAATAATCAGTTTTTGCAGCTTAATTTTAACTTTCTGTCCTTTTCCTGTCAGAGGTTTGTGATAGTTTGTTTGTTTGCACGTCCGTCCCGATTAAAACATCGAGCTCTGCAGAAACTCTTCACGGCTGAGTTTACATCAACATCTGCGTCATTTTGTACACTGACGTGCAGAATTTGAGACTCGGCCCTCAAGTCTGTCATGGGCCTGTTGCTTCGTGGACTCGGGGGCCTGACAGGGAGCCTGGTGGTCTTCTCTTTCTTAGCTTTCCTCATATTTCATCATGTTTTACTGTTAAAGAAGCGTTCTGGTCTGCAGGGTCGGATGTTAGGGGGTTAGATTTAGTTCCTGTCGGCTCTGTGTGAAATCTCATATCTGAAACTAACCCAAACTCCCACCTGCTTTGCTCCGAAATGGACGTTCTGGCTCAGCGATCGTCCGATGAGGCGCGGCGTCCCGAGACAAGTGTTCCTCCTCCTCCTCCTCCTCCTTCTTCTTCTTCTTCTTCTTCTTCTTCTTCTTCTTGGGTCGTCATTACGCTCTCCTGCTTCCTGATTAGCCGAGCTGACGGGAGTTGCTTCGCTCAGAGAGAGCTCTTGACACCGGAGTCAAGTACGCTTCGGCTCAAACTTGGACGCTTTCTGCTCCAGAGAGGATCAAACATTTAGACAGCGGAGGAGCTGATTACGTCTTCTTCTACAGTCTTTAACACTCCTGTTGTTCTCAGGTCAAGGAAGGATAGAAGGAAGGAAAGGAGTAAGGAGGAAAAGAGGAAGGAAGGAAGTAAGGAAGGGAGGAAGGAAAGGAGTAAGGAGGGAGGGAAGGAGGAAGGGAGGAAGGAAGGAAGGAAAGGAGTAAGGACGAAAAGAGGAAGGAAGGAAAGAAAGGAGTTAGGAGGGAGGGAGGGAGGAGAGGAGGAAGGAAGGAAAGAATGAAGGAAGGAAGGATGGAAGTTCCTTCCTCTTTTCGTCCTTACTACTTTCCTTCCTTCTTTCCTTCCTTCCTTCCTTCCTCCCTTCCATCCTCCCTTCCTCCCTCTTTACTCCTTCCCTTCCTTCCTTCCTTCCTTCCTTCCTTCCTTCCTTCCTTCCTCCCTTCCTCCCTTCCTCCCTCCTTACTCCTTTCCTTCCTTTCCTTCCTTCCTCCCTTCCTCCCTTCCTTCCTTCTTTCCTCCTTTCCTTCTTTCTGTCCTTCCTTGACCTGAGAACAACAGGAGGGTTAAAATAATGAACTCATCTTTTAAAGTAGAGCTACAATTATTTGCATTATTGATTAATTTGATGATTCCTTGCGAGTCGGTGATTTATTAATATGTCAGCATTTAGTGACATCATCAAATCAATCAAACGTTATTGATAAAGCAGCTTTTAATGCAGGTTAATGGAGCTCAAAGTGCTTCACAGCTGAGTGATAATAAGACAGAATAAGTGACAACAGGAAGAAAAGGAAGTACAACATTTTAATATATTCAGTTTATAATCATGTATGACACAGAAAAGCTTCAAATTAACACATCTGAGACTAATAGTTGCAGCAGATTGACTAATCGATTAATCCTCGTAGCTCTGCTTTTACATTCACTGCTTCCAGCTTCTCAAACAGCTTCTTTTCTCTGTGTTTTTATCAATTATAAATTAAATATCTCGGGCATTAGATCAATTATTTATTATTTTCTGACACTGCATCGACAAATACTAAAATTATCACCTGATTAACCGATCACGAGATGATTGATCCCACTTTAGCTTCACATATTGAGATTCTTTGTTTTAAATATGAAAAGTTTTCTATATGAGCTCAGCTGCTGCTCAGATTCATGTCTCATATTGTGATGCTGCACGTATTTATACTCTCAAATGCTAAACTCAGCACACTATATTGAATTAAACTTGAGCTAAGCACTTCACTGCGCTAATTTGTGTTATCTCTGCACACACACACACGCACACGCGCACACACACACACACACACACACACACACACACACAGTGACACACTCATGAAGCTTCAGGCCTCTTGTTTACACTGATTACTGTTTGCTCGCTTTCTCATCTGCAATTTTATGAAGAATCAATGAATTGGCGCTCACCTACTGAATGATGCAAAGCTTTATAAGCACGCACACACACACACACACACACACACACACACACACACACACACACACACACACACACACACACGCTGCAGTTGGCCCTTTAGGTTGTTGATCAGCATTAATAGTGTATGCATAGCTCAATATGCTTCTGCTCATGCAAGATCAATTTTTATTGGAGCTACACGCTTTGAAACGAATGCTCGGCTGGATTTTTACAGCTCGTACCAAACCATCGGCCATCGGCAAGAAAAAAAACCTGCCATTTTGAAAAATGATTTTACACTTCAGTGACCGTGTACTCCGAATAAAATTAAGGACAAGAGTCTAACCGAATGTTAACAGAGGCATATCAGTGAGAGAGTGAGTGAGTGAGAGTGTGTGTGTGTGTGTGTGTGTGTGTGTGTGTGTGTGTGTGTGTGTGTGTGTGTGTGTGTGTGAGTGTGTGGACAGAGAAGGCCGTTGTGAAACCTTTGTGTCGTCCTCCCGGGTCAAATGGACCCCGTCTGTTTTGACTGTTCCTTCTTTCCTCCCTTCCTTATTTCCTTCCGCTCTCCTTCCTTCCTTCTTCCTCTCTTCCTTCCTTCTTCCTCCCTCCTTTCCTTCCCTTCTTTCCTCCCTTCCCTCCATCCTTCCTCCTTTCCTTCCTTCCTTACTTCCTCCCTTCCTCCCTCCCTCCTTTCCTTCCTTCCTTCGTCCTTTCCTTCATCCATCCTTTCCTTCCTTCCCTCCTTCCTCCGTCCCTCCCTCCTTTCTTTCCTTCTTCCTCCCTTCCTTCCTTGATTCGAGGACAACAGGAGGTGTGTGAGTGTGTGAGTGAGTGAGTGAGCGAGCGAGTGAATGAATGAATGAGTGAGTGAGTGAGTGTGTAAGTGAGTGAGTGAGTGAGTGAACAGCGAGGCCCGTTAGATGTTTAAATAAAAAAAAAGTCCCACAAGTCAGTTAATGTGAGTTTTCCTGTTGTTGCTGGTTGAAGCCTTGGAGTCCTGCCCAGGTATTTTCCAGGTCAGTGTCAGACACCGCGAGGAATGTAACCAAGTTTTTCATTTCTGCTTCCTCATGGTCAGTGAAAGCTCTGTGGACACATTCAATTGACTCTTGACTGTGTGTGTGTGTGTGTGTGTGTGTGTGTGTGTGTGTGTGTGTGTATGTATGTGTGTGTAACAGATTTTTCATGTTTCATGGGAGAGTGAGACTTATAAACAAATGCTATAAAAAAAAGACTAAAAAATCAAAGACTTGGCCTCCTGTGTCTTTTGCACATTGTAAGATAAGGATTTCAGTCCTTTAAAGGGGAAGTATCATGCACATTTTCAGCTCTGTATTTATATTCTGGAGCTTTACTGGAATATCTTTGCATGATTTCTAGTTAAAAAACCTCTTTATTTATCTTATACTGGCCCATTATGCAGCCGCTCAGTTCAGCCTCTGTCTGAAACAATCCGTTTTAGCTCCTGTCTCTTTAAGGCTCTGTAGGAAGCTTCTTATAATAGCAGGGTTTCACTTCTTTTACCTCTTTTTCACTACAAAAACTACATGCTCAAGCTCAAATCTGACCTGAAATGTTTGAGTATACGACGCTAACGACCTTAGCGACAACGTTTATTAGCATGTGTGAACATTATGATGTCATCACGAGGAGGAAGAAGAGGTGACTTTGCTAACGAGGCGTTCAAAGCAGCTTGAAGACTTGGCTTTCTGACTTGCAGGGGGCCGTTTAACATCAAGATTTTGAGCTTTTTAACATAAACATTCAACATTATAACCGTATAAAAATATAAAGTTATAAACTAAGAGGCTCAAATATGTAAAAGCCCAGATTTTGTTGTATTTTTATATAGATCTGTATTGTTTTTTTCCTTTTTTATGTTACATATTTATCTAATTTCTTCTTTTCTAACCTCTCCTGGACTTACTTTACTTACACAAGTTAATAAATCTTGGACATTTATGGACAACAGAGGAAAGAAATGTATAAATATATCAAAAATAACACCAAAAAAATCACAAAAACACATCACAAATATCCTAAAACAGCTGAGCATTGTAGTTTTTAATTAAACTCTCGTCAAACTGGAGTAGTAAATTTATTGGGGACTACTTTCAGCGGCGGATTAATACACATTTAATGCTCTAGTAGTGAGTATTTCTTGCAGCAGGATGGTATGTGTGTGATATTTTTAATAGTTTTTGAACAACAATGGAGCTCTACAGCACAGAAGAAGAAGATAAATCATACGTCTTGTTGGAAGATCAGATCCACTGTTTGTTTTTTGGGGGATTTATTGATTTAATAAGAGAAATATTGAACATCCCCCCGACCTTATCCCCCTTTAAAGCCTGGGGTTGGTGGGTTAGCAGGGTAACATTTACTCATAATCTCTCTTCTCATTGCACAGCTGCTCCAGACTGCTTTAGTTTACCTGTTTCCACATCCATCCACGTCTCCCCTGATCTGTATTCCTCTGCCGTATCCCTTCATCATTAACCTTCAACTCGAGGGAGAGGAGAGGCGGCGGAGCAGAGAGGCGGATGGGAGGAAGAGGAGAAAAAAGAGAAAGAGGAGGAGGAGGGGGGAGTTACTAGTTTACCTCCGTCTGCCCTGAATTGGCTCGATTAAACCCTTCGTTTTGTGTTCTAACCTGTTCTCGTAACTTCGGGAAACGCGGCAGTTTGATTCACCTCGGCTTCCTAGAGGTGTAGAAACCAGTTGAGTTGTCTCTTTTCTTTAAGGTGAGGAAGGAAGGAGGGGAGGGAGGGAGGGAGGGAGGAAGGGAGGAGTGGCGTCTAGGGAGTTTTATTCATTCAACCCCCTCTACACTCTCTCAGCAAGTCAAAGCCTGCCGCTGTCCTCGCCTCGCCGCATGGGACTCCCGGGGGCCCCCGCGTGGGGTGGTCTCTCGGTAGAAACCATCGGCGGCCCCTCCTAAGACCTCCGCAGACTCTGCCAACAAGAGCACTTTAGTTAATAACAGGTGAACCGCTCGGAGCGATTCAAACATATTAGCTGTGCTCACGATTTTTCCCTGTTCTTGATCTTCTTTTTTTTATGAAAAAAGAAAAAAAGCAGCAAAAAAGGGAAATGAGATGAAGTGTGTTTGCTGAGAGAGGAGTGGAGTCGCCATGTAGGATCACCTCCACCTCCCACCTCCACCTCCTCCCTCCTTCCTCCTGCTGCTGCTGCTGCTTATGAGCAATGCTTTTTACTTTTTTTTTTTTAATGGGAACTTAAAGGTGCCATCCATCAGAGGCTGTTACCTTAGCTCACAGCCGGAGCACGCTTAATGAAGACTGATGCTCCTCTCCTCCTCCTCTTCCTCGTCTTCCTCCACCTCCTCCCCCTCTCTCTCCTTTCTATCTTATCTGAACAGAGACACAAACATCACAGCGGTTTAAATGCTCGTGTTTATTTAACCAAATTTAAAAGTGACCCAGACTGTCTGTATCATCACATATATAAACGAAACTCGAGCAGACGCATGCAGCAGTGTGTTGTCACGGGACCTAAAACCATACACTTCCTGTTCACCTCCTTTCCTTTTTTTCTTTTTTTTTTCACTCGGGGATCTCCTGTCTGGTTTCAGTTTGTTATTCTGCCCTTTTTGCATGCTGCTCCACCTTTTTGCACCTACGTCTGTATCTGTAATAACATGAAAATGATCTCGTTCTCCTGGTCCAACTGTAGCTCCGGGCCTTTTTATTTTCTTTTTTTCCCCTTCGTCCCACCTTCAGCATTAAGCTCCACTCCTGCCTGACTCACACTACTGGTCGCTTTTTTGGTTTTGTAAACGTCTCTTCGCTCCAACAGGTACAACATGTTGAGGTTCAGACAAGTAAAACCAGGTTGGGGTTTTTTTTTTTTAAAGCTCATCATGAAACCATTTGATTATTTATCCATCATCTAAAGACTTCCAGGCAAACTGTTGCACAACTTTAGAGCCACGTATTACATTTTTTTCCATTTCCTCGTCACGGTTAACCGTTCATTCCACTTTTTAATGACGTTAAAGCTTCTTAATGCTGAAAATCTGCAGTTTTTCTTCCTCTAATGTGTTCAGTAAACTGAATATGTTTGTGTTTTGCACTTTTTGGACAGACTAAACAAGCAATATGAAACAGAGTGTGAAAGCTTTAATGCTATTTCCTGACCAGATTTATCTATTAGAGACAAACTTAAGTGATTTAATAAAGACTTGCATGACAGAGATTACAAAACAAAGAGCAAAATCAAAACAGCAGAAGCCAAAAAAAAAATCCCCAGGCTTTTTAGTGTGAGTCAAGCTTCAAATACTCAAATACTGTACCCTACGACTCTCATAAAGGAACTTAATAGGTTAAAGGTGTGAAATGTTTTTATTAATTCTGTAGTCTCGTTTCAAGTTTATATTTAAACAACCTCCCCACTGGTCCTTACAATAGAAATGATAGGAGTGAAATACAGGAGTGTCTTGAATGATTTTATTCATAATTTAAACTTTTTTTCTCTGATAAATTCTTGTTTTTTGTTTCTCTGTTTGGCGGACAGCTTTAAATACTACAATACCCATGAGTCCAGGGTGCAAAATGAACAGCAGCCATTAAGCTAAATGCTTGTTAAACATGGAAGTGGCCGATAGATTTGCTTCACTTTCTAGCATCCCCCCCAAAAAACAATAAATAATCTACTGAGTGGCTGATAAAATTTGAACATTCATTAGCCGTTGTGGAGAAGAGGCTACTTAGAAGCATGAAAATGGACTTGTAGTTGTTGCAGGTGTGAGCAAAACACAGCGCCATAGTTGCTAAAATCATTTAAAAGTAAGCCAGACTGTGTTGAACATGAAGTTGAGGTGAATTTCCAGGTCTATGGTTATATTCTAAAAATGTCTTTGCATGATTTCCAGTTAAAATCTCCTTATTTATCTTATACTGCTCCTTTAAGGCTGATTTATGCTTCTGTGTCGGACCGACGGTGTAGCTAGGTGTAGCTCTCTGCGTCGTAGCCTGACGTGCACCTCCAAAAAAATCCTAACTACGCGCCACAGCAACGCGGACCGCAAGGGCTGTTATTGGTCCGGTCAAAGTGTCAGTTCCTCCGGCATACACACATGAACACACACACCCCTAGCAACACGTTCCCTCGACACAGAACTCCGAAAGGACAACGACGGAAGCATAAATCAGCCTATATGAAGCCGCTCAGTTCAGCCTCTGTCTGAAACGAGCCGTTTTAGCTCCTGTCTCTTTAAGCCCCGCCCCCTCCTCCTCCTGATGAGCCCACTCTGCTCTGATTGGTCAGCTTCTGCTAGCATGGTAGGCTACGTAAACAGTAGTAAGTAGTACGATTTTGAACATGTTGGAGCCTGAATATGATCCGAAATATGAGAGTCGACAATGCAAACAACACACGGGACAACTTCAGTGTACATCGTTTTCATGTTTTCAAATGTTGTTCTACTTTATTTTATAATAGTTATTATTCTATACTTTTAATCTGCTTATCGATATTACCCATGTCTGTTTGTTTTGTCTTTTAATCTCTTTTTTTTTAACCTAGTTTTTCTAATTTTACTGTATTTTAATTTCACTTTCACCTTCAACGTTTTTATCATTCTTGTTGTTTTTGTCCTCTCGTCACTTTTTAATTACTTTTCTTTATGTTGTTCTACACTTCTGTTCTTGTCTTATTATCAGCTTGTCAATCAGCTGTGAAGCACTTTGAACTACATTAACCTGTATGGAAGCTGCTATATAAATACATTTTGATTGATTGATGTAATCACAACAAGGAAGTAGAAGAAACATGGCAGATGAAGCGTTCAGAGGACTGTCAGGGAGCATTTTTACACGTGTTCACCTCAAATTTAGGAGCTTTGACTACATTTATTACAGACATCTGACATCATAACTGTATATTAATAACATATAATCACAAAAAAGCACATTATGTCCTTTTAAAAGAGGCTGAGCAGTGTTCCCTATGACGTATAAACTGACTTTTACGTGCATAACATAATGAACACATTCATTGAAATTAATGCGCATCATTAACCTTGTATAATTTCGGTTGCTTTCTAAACAAAAAACGAAAAAAACGGTAGCTCCTCAAAGGTCACACACACTCACACAAACACACTCACACACACACACACACACACACACCTCGGGGATGACACAAGCTCTCACAAGCCCTGTAAACTCCTCCGGTATGTCTCCGCACAAAGAGGGTATGCCTGGCATGCGCCTACAAGTTGAGTCATTGTTTTCATCTGCTAATACGATGAGTAACGAGTAAGTGTGTGTGGTGAGAGTACGTGTGTGTTTGTGTGTGTGTGTGGTGTGTGTGTGTGTGTGTGTGATGGAAAACCGAACGCATTTTTGAAATAAACCTGTATCGACCGACCAGCGGCTGTAATGCAGTTTAAAGCAGGGAGTGGCTGAGAAGGAATGGATGAGTTTAAAGGGGAGGACGATGAGGATGAGGTTTCATCACTGTGTGTGTGTCCACTGATGTGAGATGTGAGCCCCCCCCCACCCCCTATCTCTCTGTGTGTGTTTGTGTGTGTGTGTGTGTGTTTGACAGATATAATTTTTTTTTCACCACCGGAGTGAGAAAAGAGAATTAATATGTGTAACTCCAAGCTGCCAGGGAGTATAATCATGATCATATTTCTGTTTAGTGTGTGTGTAAGTGTGTGTGTGTGTGTGTGTGTGTTGGTGTGTGTGTATTAGTGTGTGAAGCTCTCAGTCGTGGCGTGACATGACGAATCACATCGCAGCTGAGCAGGAAGGCAACTCCAGCTGGTAAAATGAGATGCAGAGCGGAAGAGGGTTGGTTGGTTGGTTGGTGGGTCGGTTGAGGCAGGAATAGATAGATAGATAATGTGGGGAGGCAGAAACCAAAATAAACGTGTGTACACACACACACACACACACACACACACACACACACACACCTACACACACAAAGAAAAGAGCGACTTGAAAGTGGAGTTATTCATCTTCCAGTAGTCACACCTGCTGTTTTTAAGCTAAGCGATTCTTCTCCTCCCTTCTCCAGACAAATGTTGAGCAAGCTGTATGTGTCGTCTGTTTTAGCCCGAACACAACACAGAGGTGGAGGAGTGTGTGTGTTTGTGTGTGTGTTTGTGTGTGTGTGTGTGTGTGTGTGTCTGAGTCTGTGTGTGTGAGTCTGTGTGTGTGAGATTCTGGTTTTTGATGCTCTGCCATGATAAGGTGTGACCTGCATCCTGTTTTGACAGCGTGGGGCCCCTCCTCCTCCTCCTCCTCCTCCTCCTCCTCCTCCTCCTCGGTGACGCTGTAGGAAAGTATTTTCCTCCTAGAGGCACGCCGTTATGACGTTACGCCGACAGTTAAACGGCCGCTCTCGCTCTCACTCGACCTGAGACAAAGACAAGCCCGCAGTATGCAGTCGGGTTAGTTTATTCAGCTCACGCATGCATGACATACAATACATACATACACATATACACACATATACACACATATACACACACGTCTGAAGCTGTCCAAACTTGTCAACATGCTTATTCACTGTCAGCTCCCTTTGTTAGTGATGTGAGGAAATATGTTCATATGATAATGATTTAAATGATGTTAAATAAGGTTGGGCACCAGTCACATGTGAACCGATACTAGTACCCCCCCCCCCCCTTTTTTTTTTACTCTCTCTATAAGAACAAAAAAGTAATTTCGGCTGTAAAAATGATGCAAAACGTAGAAGACTTCACTGATACTGGATTTTGAGAGCTGATGCCGGTACCCATATTTGCAGAGATCACACACACACACACACATACACACACACACACACACACACACACACACACACACACACACACACACACACACACACACACACACACATGCACACAGAACCCCCAGACCCAATAATGAATAATGCAGTAGTGAAGGGTGAAATGTGTTTGGGCTGGTTCTATGTGTGTGCTAGAGTTACTGGACTACACACATTCTTCTGCAATGATGCCTCAAATGTTGCTATCAAACACTTAAGATAAAGATATGTAATAGAGGCCGTGATATTTAACAGTTTTAAGATTAAACTCCTTTGTATAAAATGACATCAGTGCACGTTATCACTTAAAAATGAGCTATGATAACACAAGTTTCCCAACACAGAGACTCAAGTTTCAGAACAAACGCTATTCATTTCCAAATAAATACATATTTTGTGTTATGTTTCTTGTTGACTTGCCAGCCCACCCCATGAGTCCGTTGACCCCATTGCATGCTGGGAAGCTTCCCCACACATCTACATACCATCAGTCAGACAGTCATGTCAGTGCTGGTCGTAGGTTCAACTCTCATGTGGCCTATAATTTTAAAATAGGAGCAAATTCACTCGAACTTAGATAAACTCATGTCTCCTCTACATTTGATTGGTGGGATCATTTTATAATAATAATAATAATAAACTTTATTTATAGAGCACTTTTCAAACTGCTTCATACACAAATCAAAAAAAGAATATGTTATAAAAAAGAGCAAATAAAAACAAGCAAGAAAAGAGACTAACTTAAATATGAACAGGAGATTTGCTGATTCGGCTGATTTTTTGCCTAATAATAAAAACAGCGTGTTAGCCTGGATTAGTGAAGTCATGTTTCAAAGAAGCGAGTCCTTCCTCTGAGTCATCATTTACTCACTTGCTGTGACATTAAGGAAGCGAACCCTCTTGTAGTTCTCACTTCAACACGGCTGTCTCACTTTTTTTTTTTTTTAAATATACCGTATGTGTGCAGAGCAGACATACCGTGTGAAAACAAACCCTTCCTGCAAAGAGTGAAAGCCCAGTCATAACTGTTCATGTGCTTTTAAATGCTTAAAGATACAAAGAAATGAAAATATACAGATGCACACACTAGATTTAAATAATGATGTGCTAAGTTTAACAGTGTTAAGATATCACACACTTTCATATATATTGCACACACTGGTGTTTTTGGGCTGTGTGTGTCCTCGAGGAAGCAACTGTTGGTCGTCAAGAGGTCAAAGGTCACACCGGTGTGCCTCATGGAGAGAGAAAAAAGCCGTAGTTGGCTCGTGCTGCCGTCCACAGCAGGTGTGTTTGTTTGAACAGATGCAGCGTCGAGGACACGACCGGCGCTCGGTGTTTCCTGCAGAGTTTTCTTCACAGTCATTTTCATGTGGTGTGTTGCTTTATTTTTTCTATTTAACAGTTTACAGCTCCACACACACCTCCTACTCACTTTATGGCCTCACAAGATAGGAGGAGACAATAGTCCATAGTGCAGGTTTTGAGAATTTAACATTTCCCAAAGTATGCTGTAGTGTGTGCTGAAGACTGCAAGACTTTTTATTTTCTACATAGCAGACTTTCATTTGCATTCATTTCATAGCAGAGACTTCAGGCTTGTTTAAAAGAGGTAATCCATCACTGTAGACGTTTCAATTACATTATTTTTTTGTCAGTTTCTTCATTATATTATTATAATGAGAAGAGACAGACTGATGGTGCGTTCATGGACACTGCTGAGTCACCTGTTGAACAGTGGCATTGTTATTCTGTCCGTATTGAGCTGCAGTGTTTCGTCTCCATCTGTTACATTAATTGGCATGTATTCTGATTATCAATTAGAAGAAGAAAATGTCCAAATTCTCTGATTCCAGCTTCTTAAATGTTAATATTTTCTGGTTTCTTTAGTCCTCTGTGACAGTAAACTGATGGGGGATAAAAACGAGACATTAAAGGACGTCATCTTTGTGTCTTTGTGTTATTGACATACAGTTGACAGAATATATTGACCAAAAATATCAAATATTTGACCATCTGAGCTCCTTAAATTTGAAGATTTGTTCATTTGTTTGTTACCTTCAACACTGGAAAATTATAAGAAGTATTTTTCACTGTTTTCTAGCATTTTATAATTGAAGAAATAATCAGCAGACTAATTAATAATGACAATAATCGTTAATAATGAGTTGCAGCACTAATTATTATACATGAAGCCACTCAGCAGTTAATAAAGTTGCTAAAATTAGCATCAACTTTACCATCTGTAACATAAAAGTGATGATAACACATTAATGCATCAATAATTATTTGAATCCAATAATATTCTGATATTATTTTAAGTATATTTTGATGCTGACACATTGTTATCAGTGCAGATATGAGTTGAATGTTAGAGTGAGTCTGTGGCAGAGTGTGGAGGCTCCGTGCTCGGACAAAAAACATGGCTGGATTTATAATCTCAGGAGATGGCGAGCGCTGATGCAGCGGAGGGAAATGGTGACATTAAAAGGGAAGCAAAAATGCAGAAACAGCTGGAGTTGCACCACCACAGTCCCACAGGAGCAGAAGCAACATTCAGGTTACTCAGAGTTAACTTTATCCACTCAGAGACCCAAAATGTCCCCCAACGCATTCGTTCCCACAGTGTTCGTCTCTCTCGGCCTTCTGCTGGCCCTGCCTCATTGATATACTGCATATTCCCACACATATTTCTTTTCTTTCTTTTTTTTTTTTACTTTAGTTTTTTCCTTTACTTCCTGGTTATTTTGGTCAGTGTTTTTAGCCGGTGTGATCCGAGTCTGTTAATGTAAATAATTTAGAGGATTGAGCATCTGAATCTCTACCTTTCATCTTTTTTTTTTATTCTCCTGTGAACGCTGCAGAAACATCAAACACAGTTCAGCACTATATGATGTTCAATTCACCACCATCTTGTAGACATTTTAAAGGAATAGGCCGTATTTATTAGCTATTTTTGTCGAGTTGCACTTAGATGAGAGGATCAGCACTGCAACTAGCAATGATTTTCAGCATCGATTCATCTGTTAGATTATTTTATAGATTAACTGATTAATTGTTTGGTCTGTAAAATGGTGAAAAGTGTGAGTAACTGTGTCCCAAAGCCCTATGTGACGACCAACAGTCCACAATCCAAAAATATTCAGATTACTGTCATAGAAAAAGAAGAAATAGTTTCATTTACAAGCTAACATTTTGGTATTTTTTCATTATAAACAATAAAACAAAGCTCAAATGATTATATAAAAACAAGCAATTTGGTGATTAATTTCCTAACAGACGCTTGTTACTAATCATCATAATCATAACTGTAAGATAAATATGAAACTGGAGCATGGAGAGGGTTAGCTTAGACTGGAAGCAGGGGGAAACTGTTAGCCTGGTAGCAAATTACTGTGCTAAGCTAAAGATTTTTCATCTAAATTGCCAACAATAAAGCAAATAAACTTGTTGGTCATACATTGGTGTGTGTACATGGGAAAAAAGAGCTATAAAGTGTTAATTAATGAGATTTAGAGGGGTTTTTTTTAACTTTATGACAGAGCCAGGCTAGCTTGTTATATGCTAGGCTAAGCTAAGCGGGGCTAGCTTCATATTTAACAAAAAGACATAAGAGTGGTATCAATTTTCACATCTAAACTGATAGCAATAGAGTAAATAAACTTGTTTTTATACTTTGGTTTTGCACACATTAAACAAATGAGTCATAAAGTGTTAATTAGTGAGATTTTGAGGTTTTGGTAGGCAAGTTTCTTTTAACTGTATGACAGAGCTAGGTTAGCTTGTTCTATGCTAGGCTAAGCTAATCGGTGCTAGCTTCATATTTAACAGACAAACATAAGAGTGGTGTTAATTTTCTCATCTTAACTGCCAGTAATAAAGCAAATATAAGTGTTTTATACTTTGGTTTTAACAAATGAGCTATACAGTGTTAATTAATGAGATTTAGAGGTTGTAGTAGGCACTTTTTAACTTCATGACAGAGCCAGGCTAGCTTGTTTTATGCTACATAAAGCTAATCGACTCTAGCTTCATATTTACAGACAAACATGAGAGTTCTCATCTATGAGCCAGCAATAAAGTAAATAAACTTGTTTTCATACTTTGGTTTGAATAAATGAACTATAAAGTGTTAATTAGTGATATTTTGAGGTTTTGGAAACTTTATCTGTAAGGACGTCAGAGTAGTGTCACTTTTCTCACCTAAACTTTCAGTATTAAAGTAAACAAACTTGTTTTGCAAATTTATACACGATTCAGAGAGTATCTACATCTCAAACAGCTGCTCATTTGTTGGAAAAACAAGATTTAACAAACTACAATCGGGGCAAAAAGCCTAAAAGGTTTTATTTGATTTTATTCGAGTCTTTATGGGATTCCTGAGCTCATTAGTGGCACCAGCGCAGCCTGCGAAGGGTCTCTGTAGACTCTGTGCTGTATCTCAGGAGTGGGAACAAATGCATTTGGAGAGGAGAGGCGCTGGCTGGCCTGCTGATGGTCCTCCGAGGATAAACAAATGACTTTCAGCGAGCACATCGGGAACAGACAGCACTCAAACAAATGCTTTTAAATAGAGAAAGACAAGAAGGGAGGGGAACATCCTCCTCTTGTCATTTGTCTTAGTCGAGTGTTTGTCTGTTCCTGAATGTCCACGGAGGAGCCGGAGATGAAGACAGCGCCCAAATCTAAACTATACTTACTTTTAGTGTCCCGACTGATATGATATTAGCTTTTTTGTAGATATGTTGGTATCAGTTGATAAGATAAATATTAGAAATGACAAGATAGGCACCAGAGAGGACTGACAAGAGCTGCAACTTTTAAATTATTTCTTCAACTTTTTAACACCATCATACAAGTAAAATATACAATTAATCGATTCGTTGATAGACAGATATATAATTGGCCACCATAAGTCAATTTTTTGTCACTATGTAAGCCAAAAACTATCAAACATAAGATGAATATTTTTATATTTTAGACCACCGAAATCATTATCTTCTACTTGTGACATGACACGGACAAAACGATTAAAGGCAAAAATAATCATCAGCTTATAATGATTAGTTGCAGCCTGATTATGTAACGTACGCAGTGTGTTTGTGCACATGTATGTTTGTACCTGCTGTGTGAACTATCAACACGATAAGGCCTGTGTGGAAGCGACTGTGTGTGCTCTGCCTGTTAATCCATGTTCCTGCTGCACTGCGCTGTCACATGTACAGTATGTCTGTTTGTTTCAGCAATCCATTAAAGCCAAAGCTGAATTACCAAGGGGGGCAAAGCTGGCAACTGCCCCAGTGTGTGTGTGTGTGTGTGTGTGTGTGTGTGTGTGTGTGTGTGTGTGTGTGTGTGTGTGTGAGTGTGAGTCAGTCAGTATCACACATGCTGACTGACAATATTTAGTTTCAGGACCTTCATTTATTTCTTTGTTTTCTGCAGCAGATTTCTAAAGTAATGTGTTTAAATTAGCACATATACTATCTGGAGTCAGGTAGTATTAACATAGAAACTAACCAGAGACTCTCCAGTCTGTCCAGTATGTTAATCCTGCAGGATTAAAGCTCTATGACACTTTATACTCAGTGAAATATCCAAACTAGGACAGCAGTTAACATTTTGAAAGTTTTCTCCTATATCAGGTGAGCTTCCATCCATCTGTGTTAATTCAGGAAAAACTCCAAACTTTTACTCTTTGCTGATGTGGAAAAGTTTGTGTATCGATAAAAAACAAAATTCAGTGAAGTTCAATGCGAAGAGACATTGTGAATAAATGATGACATACAACGAAGCTTGTGACCTAAACGTCGAGCAAAGATAAGAAAACATCAGCAAAGAGATCAAAGTACAAAAATAAAACAACACAGAAACATCATATTTTAATCTTGTTTTTTACACTGTTTTGCACCATTTGAGCGTTTAACTCTTTTAATAATGTCTTCCTGTCTTCTAATTTCTTGTATATTTTGCCTGTGTGACGTTGTTGAGATGTTCGTGGTTAATTAACATCTAGTCTGTGGATGTAAACATGCATTTAATCCAATTTTCTTTTGGCTGAATTTCTTTGGAAGCCTAGCTACAGTTCACTTTGTTTCTAAAACTCTAACATGTTACATTTAGGCATTTAGGCATTTATTTGAGAGTCAGTGTAGATAGACAAGCAGTAGACATTGCGTTTACATGATATGCATCTTACCCGCTAAGCTATTATTGCAACCTGAACAGGTTAAATTTACAATGCAAAACTACCGAAACAACAAATTCTGCATGTTATAAATGGAAACCATCAATTTGGGGCTTTTTTTGTTACAAAAAATGACTGAAACTATCAATGTTTGGGCCATTTTGCCATAAACAATGAATGAAATCTTCAATTTTTGGGGTTTTTTGCCATAAAAATGACTGAAACCTTTAATTTTTGGCCTTTTTACTATAAAAGAAATGACAGAAACCAACAATTTTGGGCTTTCTTGCTATAAAAAATGAGTGAAACCAACATTGAATGATTCTCTGCCAATCTACGAATTGATAAATTGACTCATTTCAGCTTTAATCCAAATGAAAACTGGTGTATTGAGGTTTTCATGGCTCGTGTGACACATTCTTTCATAACCCTTTAGATTACATGACAGGCACGAGTGTAGCATCTCTCTGCACTGATAGCTGTAATCGATTCATGAGCTGCCACCGCTGCCACCGCTCGCCACGCTCTGATAAAAAAACCACTGAGAGGTTTCTACTCATGTGTTTTCACTGTTAAAAGGCTCGTCTCTCTCTCTCTCTCTCTCTCTCTCTGTCTCTCCTCACATCTTTTTTAGTGCGGCTGCTCTTCTCACAGGGAGAAGCCAGTTTCCTCTCAGTCTTCACTCCACACTTAGACAGGCCTCGTTGGAGCCTGAATGGCAGCAATTAGACACAAATTTCAGCCAAGACTCCCTTTTTCCCCTTCTTCTTCTTCTTCTTCTTCTTTTATTGGACAGCGAAATGGACACCATAAAACTTCAGGCGGCTTCAGTGGTGTTTCACTTTGTAGGAGGAGTCGTCGTTTTCTTGTCTGGGGTATAACGAGACCGTATTGCAATTTCTCGTGTGTTGTAAAGGCGGCCTCTTGTTTTTCTGAAAGAGCTGAGGAATTTCTGTCCACTCGGTCGAAAAGGGGGGACTCCTTCCTCCCTGCAGTATTTCAGCGCAGTTTGCTATTTCTAGAGTTGTGTGTTGAGAAGCAAAGAGAGAGAGAGAGAGGGAGGGGTTGTATTGTAAAGAAAAAAGCAGATAACAAGCTAAACTGAAGTTAAACCGGAGTGAAATTGGCTTTAAAGGATTGGTCCACACAGCATCGATAAGTACGTTCACACTGTAAGAAGCTGCTGGCGATTTACTTAAGAGGAATCCAGATTGACCCACTTAACTCAAAATCCTCGTTGACCTCATTTTGGGCTTGCGTGGAGGTGCATCCTCCAGCTCTTCACAACTTTAACCCCCCCCTTCTTTCCCTTAACTCATTAACTTATTAGTGGAGGCTCTCAAATCCCCACTATACTGTTTGCTTTACTACGTCCACCTTAACCCTTCTTTACTCTACAGTGCTAACAAGCAGGTTTAACTCTCAATTGTTAGAGTCATTTTCAATAAAAAGCAGATATTGACAATTTTGCTGGCTAAAAAATGACAATTTAAGAGTCCAAAATCAAATTATGTTCAACTTCCTGTCATGGTTTAACACAATAAAGTGTCAAATCCTTACATTAGAGAAGCTGCCACTACTAAATGTTCCTGATTTTTGCTTAAAAAATGAATATTAATCTAACTTTATCTATAGAGCAGCTTTCATACAGGTTAATGTGATTGACAAGCTGATAATAAGAACAAGTGATAACATAAAGAAAAGGAGTAAAAACAAAAAGAACAAATTAAAAAGAAAATAGAAAAAAAGGAAAAAATTGTGACCAATGCTCATGAGAGAAAATAAGAATGATACACATATTTTTAAAACTTAAATAAAGGAAAATAAATAAGTGAAAATAAAAATAAATAAATAAAAATGAGAGAGAAAAGGTTTATTAAAAGTTAGAGTTAAAGAAAAGTAGGTTAAAATAGATTAAAATGAAAAAATAACATAAAATAAATTTTAAAAATATATTATAAAAATGAACTAAATAAAGCTAAACAGGCGGGTTTTAGTTCCAGAGGTTCAGTTGAATAATAAAATGATTACTTAATGATGTAAACTACCAGCAGCTCCACTATAAACATCCACAGACTTAATGGGAAGCTGATCTGAAACCAGTTCTGCAGGACAGATGGTAATCAGTGCAGCGTGACCATTGATTGGTTGTTTACTTCTCCTTCCTGCAGCCCCAGAGGTGCTTCTGCATCTCCACGGGTGAGAGATTAGGTTCCTCATTGTCATCATTGTCATCACGCTCTCACACACACAAAGCACACCTTTGGCCGAGAAGCCCTCGCCCGCTCCTGATTGGCCCGGGCCTTTTGCATCGAGGGGCTGAGGTGACTGAATGGTCGACCGGTGTGTCGAGGGTCTCGCCGGCTTTTGTGCTCTGGGAGAGTCTTTGGGCACATAGCTGAGAGCGTGACCCCCTGCAGACGCGGTTTGAGCCTCTGGCATGAAAGTGTCTTTCAGGCTGAACTCTGTAGGGAGCTGAGCTGCGCTTTCACAGGCTAACGTCCCCGGCCTTGTTCTTTAACTGCTTAAAGGACGAGTTCACACATTTTTAAAGTCTTCTCTTAAAGCAGCAGTCAGGTTTTAGCTGGCTGTAATCATTCCTCCTGTTCATACTGACTATTCAAAGATCTCCTTTAAATGTGCTTTCAATGTGAAGTGATGGAGGACAGAAATCGTCATTTAGTCTAAGTGAAGTCTGAGTTAGTCATATAAAGTGGATATCTGACACATTTACAGTCTTTATAGTATATATAGTAACAAAAAGAGGGACTTTGACACTAAAAAAGACAGAAAATAGAAGTAAACTAGCCATTAAGATCTCCCAGAGCTCAAGTTGACACATTTAAATGCTGAGAAAAAACCCAATGCTAAATCATTTAATCTCTGTGTGTTTGTATCTTTATCTTCCTCTACTTGCATTTTAACTGTGTATAGACGAACTAAATGCATTTATAAAAGTCTCTGATCAGCTTCTATTGAGCTTCATCAGTGTGAGTTAGTCATATCAAGTGATATCTGACACATTTACAGTCTTTATAGTATAGTATAGTAACAAAAAGAGGGACTTTGGCTCTAAAAATAACAGAAAATAGAAGTAAACTAGCCATCAACATTTCCCAGAGCTCAAGTTGACACATTTAAATGAAGTCCACAGTCAAAAGATATTCAATTTAAATATCACACTAGATCATAGAAGAGCAAGAAAAGCTTCAAACTGAACCTGGAGACTAAGCTCATTCATTCAGTCTTTTTAGCATCAGATTCCCTCTTAGTGTTTCCTGTTGAGCTGTGGTGGAAGTATAGTAACAAAAAGACTTTGCTACTAAAAACACTGTAACGTTGAAACATAGAAGATGAAGATTTGACTCATTTTGGACGCTGAAGCTTCATATTAGTTTCAGATCAACTTTTAAATACAATTTGAGGAATAATTACAGCAAGAAAAATCAGGTTTAATGTTCATTTGGGCTCCTGACTGTTAATTTAAGACGGACTGGTCCTTTAAAGTCACAATGAAATAGTAGTTGGAGCATCTTTAGCTGCTGTAATATGAATATTTGAGCATTTAACGATCACAAAAAAGGGGTTTAAATCAATATTTCACATATGATCGGTCCACTAAAGGCCGCTAACGTAGCAACGACAGGGCAATATGTAGCTGCACCCGCCTCAGCAGTTATTATATTAGGGTGACGGAGAGGAGAGAATGAAGCCACAGTCTTTTTAAAGTAAATTAAAGTATTACTCAGTGATAAAACACCCACTTCCCTCTTATGATTCTTCTCTGTTAGCTGCTACGACCCACACAGCAGTTTTTTTATATGAAGGGTGCGGTTAGCTATCTGCCAAAAAGTCTCATATTTGATCATATGAAATTTTTTTTTGCAAACGCCCCTGAGTTCAAGATGAGTCACCATCAGACATCTGAAAGTGTTTTTAATGATTTTTTGTTTTGTTTTGACACGTTATTGGCATTTAACTGAACGATTAACACAGAAGGACGCAGGAGTGTATCTTTAACCTTTTTACATACTATTAATATCTGACTAATCTGACTCATTATCATTCCGAAATTCCCCGTCAGATTAATCTAATGGGGAAAAAATGTGAAAAAAATTCATAAAATAATTATTTATTTAACCCTCCTGTTGTCCTCGAGTCAAGGAAGGGAGGAAGGAAGGGAGGAAAGGAGGGAGGGAGGGAGGGAGAAAGGAAAGGAAGGATGGAGGAAGGAAGGAAGGAAGGAAGGAAGGAAGGAAGGAAGGTGGAAGGAAAGGAGGGAGGAAGGAAGGAAGGAAGGAAAGGAGGGAGGACAGAGGCAAGGAAGGAAGGGAGGAAAGGAAAGAAGGAAGGGAGGATGGAGGAAAGAAGGAAGGCAGGACGGAAGGAGGGAGGGAGAAAGGAAAAGAGGAAGGGAGGAAGGAAGGAAATGACAGAGGAAAGAAAGAAGGGAGGAAGGGAAGGAAGGAAGGAAGGAAGGAAGGAAGGAAGCAAGGAGGGAAGAAAGGGGGATGGAGGAAGTACAGACCGAAGGAAGGGAAGAAAGAAGGAACAGTCAAAACAGATGGGGTCAATTTCTGCTGTTGTCCTCGGGTCAGCTTTAACCCGGGAGGACAAACAGGCTTCAAGGCTTCAAAGTTGGAATTGATCATTTATACGTTACTCTTTATAAAAAGGGACTCTATCAGTTTTGACCCGAGACGACACATTCAGGGACTCTAAAATAAACTGTTTATCTCACCGCTCTCTGGGTAACCTTTCACCCTGAGCATATTCTGATCGTATGGATTTTTTTTGTGAACGCCCTCGAGTTCAAGATGATTCATCAAACGTGTGTTTTTAATAATTCTTCTGAGTCACGTTGGCGTTTCTCATACTGTTAATATTCTGACTCATAATGTCAATATGTGTATCAGCTACATGAAAACTAACAAATCATTTTAGCATTTTATTTCCATTTTTTAGATACTGTGGGTCACATTAGGACGAGTCTGGCTATAAGAAATGTTTAGGATGTTTTTAAAGCTCTCAAATGTAAAAATTGACCAAATTTGACCCTGAATATATTCGATCGTATGATTATTTTCGGTAAACACCTCGGAGTTCGAGATGAGTCATCTGAAAGTGATTCTAATGATTTATTTTGACACCTTATTGGCATTTAACGAGAGATAACTGACTGATTAACACATGGTGACGTAGGACTGTGTCTTTAACCTTTTACATACTGTTTATATTCTGACTCATGATGTCAATATGTTTATCAGCTGTTTCAAGATGTTTGACTTTTTTGTATGTTGTGGGTCAAATGAGGAAGAGTCTGGTTAAAAGAAATGTTTTAGGAATGTAAAAATGCATCAGATTTGACCCTGAACGTTTTACATTGCATGAATTTTTTGTTCATACGATCGAATGAACAAAAAAATCTGAATTGAGGATGAGTCATCAGACATTTGAAAGTGTTTTGATTTGAGTTTTTTTTCACACCTTATTGACATTTTTAACAAGAGATAACGGTTTTAATTGTTATCTCAAACAGCTGAGCAGCACGCCAGGGTTAAAAAACTACTCCTCTTCTCCTACTTCCTCACTTCCTCACTTCCTCTCCGAATCCTTCAGAGACCGCTTAAGCAGGCGACCTCATGCGTAATTGGGAGCGAAGCGTTAAAACCTTTTTTCGGTCTCCGGGCCGGCCGGCGTATTTACACCCACGACGGGAACGAAGGAGTTAAGTTTGGTTGCTATGCGGTGCACAGAGCTGTATTATGCAAGCCTGCGAAGCACAGACACACACACACACACACACACACACACAGAGAGAGAGAGAGAGAGAGAGAGAGAGGAAGTGCATTACAGAATGCTGAGCTCAGGGCTTTGGCTCATTGCCAAGCACACACACACACTTACACACACACACACACACACAGCTGAGGGCATACCGATTTTTCCAGCAGCACAGCGGTCTCCTCCTCGCGAGTCACTCTCTCTCTCTTTCTGTTACGTCAGTAGTTCAGCTGTGGGCCAGGCATGACTGGGGCAGGGCTGCGTAACTGAGAGCACCATGCACTTCTCTCTCAGAGTGTGTGTGTGTGTGTGTGTGTGTGTATGTATGAAGACAGGATATGGACTTGTGGTGAAGTGTGATCCTCTCTCTCTGTGTTTGTGTGTCATGTTTCTGCTCAGCAGGAAAAGCAGCAGCAGCAGCAAGAACTGAAATGACATCTCTTCTTTTTTTTTCTCTTTCTTTCTTCTATTTCTATACAAGTTTCGCTCTCACATATTTTAATGTCTCGTGGTTCTTCCGCTTGTTTTGTTTTTTTTGGGGCTTCAGTTCTGTGTATCTCCCCGCTTCGCCACATCTGCAGGCAAACACCCACTCTGTTATAACGGTGTTCTTCTTCCACCCAAACAGAGGCTGATATGTGTCACAGTTATGAGAACCAATGTTCCAGGCGTGTTTCTGATGAACATGTATGTGTTTATGTTCACCGGCATTACAGGAAATATTTAAATGATATATACTGCAGTGACGATGTTGGGATTACACCACTGGAAAAAAAAAAAAAAGTTTTACCATAACAATAATAATGTTGATGGGAAAGTTTCTTTAAAATTGGGTCACAGATGCTGATAAGTGAGCAGAGGTGTTTCCATTTAATTGATTTAATCTGTTTAATCGAGTGTTTGCATCACAGATTTTAACGGAGGAGTATCTCAAAACACCTTTGTGATGGTATATAGCAGGTTATTAGTTGGAGAAAATGCTTCATGCTATTATTTGACCTTTTTAAAGGTTATTTATTCATGCATTTATTACATAATCGACAGTTTAGGTATAAGATAAGTAAGGAAATATAGACACTGTCTAACTTCTGTAGCTTTAATGTTAGCATGACAGCACTCTGCAAGACAAAGAGTTAAATTATTATCATTTTAACACATTTTTCAACCAGTTATGACACAATAAATGCATAAAAAATGAAGGAAAGTACAACAATGTCTATAGTATTTGTTTGATTTCTTTTCATTTGGACATTATAAATCTTCCATACATATTCCCCCACATGACTCTTCTCTAACATTAACATTAAAACAAGGCTTTTAAGTAAAATGTTCCCTATTATTATTATTATTATTATTATTATTATTATTATTATAAAGTTGAATTAATTTGCTATAAAATAAAGTGTTAATCAGTCCAGTACTCTCAGAGCAGTTGATGCTTCACATTTTACTTGGACTGGAGAGAGTTTAAGACTGTATAAGATGTACAAATGATCATATAAATGTTGTAGTTGAAGGGTTAAATATTTTTTAAGATACAGATTCAAAGTGAAAGTTTATTGTTACTCAGAAAATGTTTGTAAAGTGCGTAGTAGGCGTGTGAGTTTGTTTATATGCAAGGTTTTACGTAGATGTATAGCTATAAATGAAAGTGTTGCTATGGTAACCTCATCACCTTTCTTACACCTGGCTTTAAAATGTGAAATCTGTATATGGACACGTGAATTCAAAGAGTAAATTAAATCATGTGATCGGATCAATCAGATGACATTTGATGATGGTCAGGCTCCAATCTCAGCTCAGTTATAAATGAGATTTGTTTTCCTAGGATGGCGAAGTCCATTATCTGGATCTCTGGTCTCCAATCTCACTCCTCATCTTAAAACTTAACTGACCCAAGTATGAGCCAATCAGAGGCAGGGTAGGGCATGACTTCACCATCCTAGGGAAAATAAATGTCGTACAGCATCATTATATTTATAAGAAAACAATCTAGGATGGCAAAGTCCATTACCTGCTCTACACAACTTTAACCTATCCTCATGTTTAAACTTCACCAATCCAACCAATGAAAGCAAGGAGTGGGGCGACTCATGACTTTGCCATCCTAGGAAAGAAAGAAAAAGACAATGCGGCTACAAAAAGCCCTGAAAAAACTACAATTAGCAGCAGCTGTAGGTCAGTCGTTGTTATGACTACCAGCTGAAACACCTTTTATTGATATATCACATTGATCTGATTAGAAGTTGAGTCTTATTATTGGTTTCCTAACAGAGTCTCAGATGTTTATTTAGCCTCACACACAGAAGGAAAGAGGGAAGGAGCTTTTCTTTTTTTTTTTTTTTTGTTCTTTGTCTTTTGGCATTTTATATTTGCTGATGCTCCCTCTGTCATCTGTTACTGTTTGGCTTTTATCAGCCTCGCCATCGGCCAAGTCACGTATTTCTCAGTTTGCACGACAACAGCATGATTCACACACACACACACACACACACATACACACACACACACAATCACACCGAGTACATCATGCTGCTTTTTGATTTCAGTGGAACTAAAATGTGCCATGTAGTGTCTGTACATGAGCACAAACGCTTTTGTCACATCGCTTGCTAATAAAACTCAGATGATAAAATCTCTCTGAGCTTCTGACATGGTGTGTTATCTGACTGGGTTAGTAGGTTACCGCGGATACAAGCTTTTTACTCACTCCGGTTGTCGTCTTCTCCTAATCAGACAGCACATATTTTAGCCTCTCTGGGCTGACGCAATATTTAACAATGGAAATCTCACAACCTGCAGCTTAACTTGTTTCAGATCTATTTTTATCTTGTTTTGTTTTTTTTGGCTGTTGTTGTTTGTTTAAAATGGAAATTTGAGAGTCCCGCAGAATTTGCATCAGGGTTTATTTTCCTGTCAAATACGCTTATAGGCTTCCAAGAAATGTGAGTAAATTTAAGATCCTCCTGAAATCACGCTTAAAGGCCTGTAGGTTGCTTTTTTTCCAGTTTTTGTATAATAGCAGGTTTTTCTGTGTCTGTGGTGAAATGATCATTCAGTCAGTTCTACGTCAGAGAAAGAGAGAGAGAGAGGAAGTTAATCACTGGAGTTGTTGTGGAAGGGAAATGAAAAGAAAATGAGGATATTTGGCTCTGCATGCTCGCTGCCCTTTCACCCTCCTTTCCTTCGTTCTCTTTTCTTCTGTCTCTTTCTCTTTCTGTCTTTTTTTTAACTTTTTTTCCCACCCTGCCTTGCCTCTTTACTGACCGGAGGAAATTTGGTTTAAACCATATTTTTACATGATATCTGGTGTTATAGTTCAAGTATAGTTTATGTGCAAGTTTCGAACTTCCTCATGCAACTACCAATTACTGATTATTTTCATTAATAATTAATCTGCCAGTTATTCTCTCTATTCATCAGTTAGTCATTTGGTCTATAATCGTCTATTACTGTTTCCCAAAGCCAAAGATGCAACCTCAAATGTCTTGATTTGTCCCGACTATTTGTCCTGACTAACTAATCTGTAACCCAACAATATTCAGTTAACTGTTGCAGAAGGAGAATTGAGTGTTTTTATATGAAATGCATTTGATTGACGGTTGTTTTATTTCCTCTGTTTCAGGGTTTCACCTCAGCGGCACAGTAAGAGAACCGGCTACGGCCTCGGAGCCCGAGCTGGTCTGCAACGTGAGCGTCAGCTTCGACCGATGTAAGATCACAGCGGTGACGTGCAGCTGCGGCAACAAGGACATCTTCTACTGCGCTCACGTGGTGGCGCTCTCGCTGTATCGGGTACGGAAGCCCGAGCAGGTCAAACTGCGGCTGCCCATCTCAGAGACGCTTTTCCAGATGAACAGAGATCAGCTGCAGAAGTTTGTTCAGTACCTGATCACCGTCCATCACACCGAGGTGCTGCCGACCGCACAGAAACTGGCCGATGAAATACTGTCGCAAAACTCTGAGATCAACCAGGTGCACGGTGAGTTTACATGGTCGTTATCTGTGATTTCAGGGGAAGAACAGGCTGAACTTCCCCCTCTTAAACGTGCACGCAGGTACAGGCTTAAGTAAACAAAACACAAACACATGCAAATGCGGGTACCTGTGTTAGATTTCCTCCGTCTCGCACCAGTGGAAGTCCAGCTGGTGGCTGCCATCCTGGGAGAGGATGCAGGGAAAACAACAAGCTGTTTCTAGGAGAACGGGACAGACACACACACACACACACACACACACACACACACACACACACACACACACACACACACACACACACACACACACACACACACACACACACACACACACACACACACACTTAAATCAGGTCAAGAACAAGTTAAAAGAATGCATTAAGTGGGGAAAAGTTTGTGAGTTTCAGGCGTCCCCATAAAACATTAAATACCAGAAAGTACATGAATGAGTGCAAAGTGTGTCACATAGTGTTTCCTTAAAACTCTGAGTGCTCACAGACCTACTCACACACACAGCTTCCAAAACATACGCACCTCAAAACTCTACTTTGCTCATAAATTCATATTGAAATCATTCATTTTAAAGTGTTTTAAATGTGTGTACTCTGCTTTCTTTTGCACATACATGATGCTTTTGTATTATAAGTAGGGCTGTCAAACGATTAATTTTTTTAATCGAGATTAATCACAGAATTTCCATAGTTAATCACGATTAATTGCGTTTTGAATTGCATGTTTAAAATCCTGTTATTTTACATTTGAAGGCAGTTTTAAGCCCATAATGTAAAGCATTTCTTACCAGAGTGTATTAACTGGGAATCAATCACGGCTCTGCTGCGACTCCCACACTCCAAAATGGTCCTTTGGTGGAGCTGAGGCTCGCTTGGCTGCACCTGGGTGTTTAGCGTGGAGGTGCTAACTCAAACTCCACGTACTCCGGTGGTAGTTAAACTCCGTTTGACACAGGTTGCATTTTACTTTTGACTTGTCAACTGAAGCGTCTGGAAGTGTTTTAAAGTTAAACAAGCCGTTCAAAAGTCCAGTAGCTCTCTTACTTTCCATCAGCGCGGTAGGTTTACTGCAGGAGGCCACTTCAAAGCATAGCGCTACAGCTAGAGGAGCCGTCTACGGGTGAGTAGAAGGGACAAAAAGGCTTGCAACATTAAAATACGATTTTAAAAAATTAACACGTTATGGATTGCATTAATCTAATCGTGATTAGCGCGTTAACACTGACAGCCCTAGTTTTTATATTTATATGTTGCGTACTGTGCACATGTGCTTTTTATCTGGTGTTACTCTGCTGCTGCTGCTGCTGCACAATCAATTCCCCCTTTGGGACAAATATAGTAATTGATTGAATAAACAAAACAAAAAAAAGAAGAAGTGTAAAACATGCAGGCAGCTGTGTTTACATGTAAATATACAGCGTGAGGTTAATCTGCAGCATGTTTGAACATGTTTTATGCCCCAACGGACGTGTAATGCTTTATTATAGAACAGTATGTTGAATATTTAAGATGCATTTTGTTGTATTTTTAGTTGGTAAAATATATTCAGTTTTGTGTGCAGAGATGTTAAGGGAATTACTGCAGAGCTTTGGTTTATATTGTTGGACTGACTGGTTACAGTTTGCAGGAGTTATTTTAAGTAATTTGTTGTAGTTGTTGGTTTATGAAGGTGTTAATAAGCTGATAATAAGACAGAATAAGTAGACCGAGGACAACATGAAGAAAAAATGAGATAAAAATATATATTTTTTAAGATAAATAAATAAATACATGGAATTAATAATGGAAAATAAAATGTTAAATTAAATAAATTAAATAAAATAAACAAGAGAAAATAAATAAAAGTAAATAAATAAGAGGAAAATAAATAAAAATAAGAGAGTAAGAGAAAAGGTCTGTGTTAATCAACCTCAGATACTTTTTAAAAATCCAGTTTATGGTCATTTGTGTACACGTGGTAGCATTTTATTATAAGACATAGTTAATCTTTGGATACTTAATATTTAAATATAGAGTACATAGCAGTATTTTGCAGAAGAATGTGCTTTGAGGTCGCATGTTAATTACCAAAACATCTAATATTCCTCATTTCCAGTTTGTTTAAACAGTTTTCAGAAACTTTAATCTGTTGTTTGCTGTAACTTAATAACTGTATCCATGTAAATATAATGCTTATATGTAGAATATTTGCTTTGCAGCCTTTTGATGGTTAAATACTTGACAGTATTTTCTCTTTAAGTGCAATTTATTGATTTTTACTGAACATATTTGTTTTGTTTTATTGATTTAAATCCTCCCAGGAATGCATGTTAAATATTAGAAATGTGGCGTATGTATTCCTCTCTTATATTAGCAGATGTAGCAGATTTTGCTGAGTTTCTAGTATTGATCAGTGTTTAAGCTTAACCAGCACTGCATTAATGCATCAATGCAAATGCAGCAGAGGGGTGAACTTAACGCTGATGCAGGCAGATTCATGATTCGTGTCGGGTCGTCTCTACGAAGACACGAACACAGAGTTTGTTTAATACTTTTTTATTATGGCAGTATAAAAGCTAGTTGAGTTCATCGCTGGTTGTTGTCATGGAGTATGGACCGACACTCTCGACACACTTTTGACTGTTTATTGCCTGAATACAGCATGAAAAACATCCACTGGTCTGTCACATAGGCACAGCAATGTTAAGGCGCAGCTCATGAGCTCAATCCTCTCATACTGGCACTGTTCATTAATAAATTATGATAAATAAATACACAACAAAAATATGTACCTGAACACAGCATGAAAATCCACTGGTGAGTCATGTAGGCACTGCAATGTAAAGGCACAGCTCTATAGAAAAGTTAGCAAATGTTAGCTTAGCTTAGGAGCTAAGGAGGCTAACTATAGTGTAAACACTGACAAAATATAAGCAATTTGACACATTAAAGTGAGTACAATGCAGTGGCCACTTTCTGTCAATCAAAGTCACCACCTCCTCTACCAGAAACATGGATGCTACGTCTGAGAGCTTTCTGCCGCTAACTCAGCTACTAGCTCGGCGGCTAACTCGGCAGCTAGCTTGGCGGCTAGCTCGGCGGCTAACACAGCTAACCAACTAACTGTAGACTGTAGTAGTAGTTGTGTGTGCTGAATGTATTTATACCTCTACAGCAGCAGGGGCGGGTTTATGCTAATAACTAAATCCTGAACACAGAAATCTTGAAACACAGTTTGTGAAGCCTAGCTCCACAATTCAAATCTAAAAGATTGAAATGCTTTTTACACCTTTTTTTAGAAATACATTTCTGACCTATTTAATGTGTTTAGAAGAAAATGTCTGAATTCACTTTACACGGTCTTTAATGTAACACTGTGCTTCATGTAACCTACCATGAGCTCAATCCTCTCATACTGGTACTGTACCAAGAAACCAATAGGAAGTACAAACTAAAAATGTGATTGGAGGCAAGTGGAATCAACAACAAACAACAAAACCTCTGTTACACAGGAGCTCCGGATCCGACGGCGGGGGCGAGCGTGGACGACGAGAACTGCTGGCATCTGGACGAGGAGCAGGTTCAGGAACAGGTCAAGCTCTTTCTCTCCCAGGGCGGGTACCATGGCTCGGGGAAGCAGCTCAACTTACTGTTCAGCAAGGTAACGACGATCTTTTAAAGAGTGATTACTACACAGGACTACTCACACTCACACGATGTCATGGACAGTACATTTACCCACAATGCCCCTCTCTCTTTCCTGCAGGTGAGGGAGATGCTGAAGATGAGGGACTCGAACGGCGCTCGCATGTTAACGCTGATCACAGACCAGTTCATGGGCGACCCCAGACTGGCGCTGTGGAGGCAACAAGGGACGACCATGACTGACAAGTACAGGCAGCTGTGGGACGAACTAGGTACAGTGGGAGGACACACACGCACACGCACACGCACACGCACACGCACACACACACACACACACACACACACACATACACACATACACACATATAGAAATGGACGATTTTGCCATTTTAGCCACATAATGTTAAAATAACCTGCTGGTGACTTGACTGTTCCTTCTTTCCTTCCTTCTACCCCTTCTGTCTGTCCTTCCTTCTTTCCTTCCTTCCTTCCTTCCTTCCTTCCTTCCTTCCTTCCTTCCTTCCTTCCTTCCTTCCCTCTCTCTTTCTTTCCTTCCCCCTACCTTCCTCCCCCCTACCTTCCTCCCTTCCTTCTTTCCTCTGTCCTTCCTTCCTTCCTTCCTTCCTTCCTTCCTTCCTTCCTTCCTTCCTTCCTTCCTTCCTTCCTTCCTTCCTTCCTCTTTTCCTTTCTCCCTCCTACCTTCCTTCCTCCTTTCCCCCGTCCCTCCCACCTTCCTTCCTTCCTCCCTTCCTACTTCCTTCCGTCTTCCCTCCTTCCTCCCCCCTTTTCCTTCCTTCTTTCCTTCCTTCCTTCTTTTCTTACTTCCTTCCTTCCTTCCTCTTTTCCTTTCTCCCTCCTACCTTCCTTCCTTCTTTCCCCCCTCCCTCCCACCTTCCTTCCTTCCCTCCTTCCTCCCTCTTTCTTCCTTCCTTCTTCCCTTCATTCCTTCCTTCTTTCCTTCCTTCCCTCCTTTCCTTCCTTCTCCCTTGACTCGAGGACAACAGGCGGGTTAAAGAGAGAAGCACATTACCTACAGATTTATATACATATATATGCATTTTATTGCAAAGGTTTATATAAAAATCTATTATATGTCAGTTTTAAAAGGTAATTTTAGTCTCAGATTTAAAATATGTCATGATACTCGCCAGGTTTCGGGTGAGTTATGTCAGCAAATATTCAATAAATAAACCTTTTGTAGAGTCTGGCTCTTTATGTGTGTGTGCATGTATTTATATGACAGAGAAATAGAGCATAAATGAACATACAGTACATGAGTATATTGGCCTAAAACTGAACTTTAAACTCACAAATTCAACCTAGTTTGTGGTGAAATTGTTCCCATCATATTTAATTTCTACACACATAAATAACCAGTTTATTAATTAATTAACTCCCACTTTAAAATAACTGCAGTTTAGCTTTAAAATAATAATAATAACAAGTAGATCATAAATGTAATTATTCTGCTTCAGAGAACAAAGAAAGGAAACAGGCAGCAGATTAGAAGCACATTACTCTTTTTTTTGTGTGTGTGTGTGTGTGTGTGTGTGTGTGTGTGTGTGTGTGTAACAAAGAAGAGGAGAACACATAATACATCTATTAAAGGGAATTATGCTTTAATTAATCTGTCTTTGTGAAGAAGAAGAAAGGTACAAACACAGTCTTTATTTCAGCCGTGGCACGCAGGATTAATCCACAGTCAACAAAGACAAGGAGAGAGCTGCAGGAAACATCTCCTCACATTCATCCTCTGGCTTTAATTAACACTTTATTTTATTGGCTTTGTTTTAATCATATTAAGCTTTATATTAAAAAGATAGATACTAACCCGACGGAAATATCTCAACAACTGTTTGATGGATTTTCCTCAAATTTGATGGAAACATTCGTCTTCCTCAGAGGATGAACCTCATGAACGTTAGTGAGTTTTTTTTATCTAGCGCCACCAACAGGTCAAACTTTTTAATTTGTCCAATATTTTAGTTTATGACCAAAGTAGTAGAGAAATTAACTGTGTGAATTTAGTGCTAATTAGCAATGTTAGCAATTAGCATTAGACTGTCTACTGTGTATATAGCTCATTTGGGTGAATTTTTTAGGTGTTTTTATATATTTTATATATTTTTTAGATAGTGTAGTGCACATCTTCTGGCACTTTTTGCACCCTGAGTAATTTATTTATTATTTATTACATATATTTGTTTTATTTGTGCAACTTTTGGGTAATTTTAGTAATAAATTCTGTAGTTTGTTTTCCATTTAATAGTTAAAGATGTGTTTCTATGTGATGATGATGATGATGATCTATCTATCTATCTATCTATCTATCTATCTATCTATCTATCTATCTATCTATCTATCTATCTCTCTATCTATCTATCTATCCATCTATCCATCCATCCATCCATCCTATCTAATACAAATCAAGACATATTAGGTTGCATCTTTGGCTTTGGGGAAACAGTGATTTTCTGGATAAAACAAGACATTTGAAGGCATCATTTTATTTTTATTCAAATCTTTAATAATAAACTTGTTAAAAGGCACCAACAGAATAAAATAAATATAAAGAAATGCAGCTGCTCTGTTTCACTCTTCAGTCGACTTTTCTTCATTTTCTCGTAACAGAAAGTGATTAAAGTCACTTAAAAATAAACGAGGCATCGGTTGGATTTAATCTGTAATGTGAGCGTGATTTAAAAAATGATTTTATTAACAAATGTTTATATTTTTATCAACAGAAAAACATTTTAACTTCATTTATGTCACTACTCTCTTTTATCTGCTTTTGATTTTTTTTTACCTCCCTCTTGTTGAAAATTCTTGCTCTTCGTTTCGTCACTCACATCTGACATCCCTCTCTTCCTCCTCTTCCTCCTCTTCCTCCTCCTCCTCTTTCTCCTCCTCTTCCTTCTCCTCCTCCTTCTCCTCCTCCTCTTCCTCTTCCTCCTCTTCTTCCTCCTCCTCTTCTTCCTCCTCCTCTTCCTACCTCTCCTCCTGCTCCTCCTCTTCCTCCTTCTCCTCCTCCTCTTCCTCTTCCTCCTCTTCTTCCTCCTCCTCCTTCACCTCTTCCTCCTCCTTCTCCTCCTCCTCCTTCTCTTTCTCCTCCTCCTCCTCCTCCTTCTCCTCCTGCTCTTCCTCCTCCTCCTCCTCTCCTCTTTGCTGTTGTCCTTGGTGCAGCTCTAACAAAGAGACGGAGGATAAAGCCTCTCTCTCTCTCCTCCTCCTCCTCCTCCTCCTCCTCCTCTTTCTGTCCCCTCCCCCGTCCTCATCCTCAGTCTCCCTCACCTCACCTCTCTTCCCTCTTTTTTTTCTCTCTCTCTCTCTCACTTCACCTCCCCTTTTCTTCTCTCCTCTCCCGTTTCATTTTGTCATCTGTCATCCTTTATTTATCCCCTATTCATTGTCCATTGTCCCCTCCTCCTCCTCCTCCTCCTCCTCCCTCTCCTCCTCCTCCTCCTCCTCCTGTTGTTCTCTCTTTATCTGTAGTCGTCTGTAATCTGTATCCTGTGTCTTCTTGTTTTTAGTAAACAATGCAGGTAATCTCCACCTCACTTAATATCCTCACACTTAAAGCTTCATGTCAAACTGTTTTTTGTCTTCATGTGAGAGCAGAATACAGAATAATTAAACCTATAATTAAACAATTAAATCTATTTTAAACGCTATAATAGAGGTTTAAAGTGCTCATTATGTCGCTGTGCTGCATTATAGAGACTTTTAATCTCACTAGTAGCCAGTTCCTCGTCTCAGAAGTTATATTTTTATTCACCTACAATGAAATTACTCTACTTTTATTCATTTTAGTCCATAAAAAAAATAAAAAAAGGCAAATTTGGTGCTTTTTTACGCTATTTTCCGTCCTGTGGTTGATCAGAGAAACTGCAGAGCTTTGGTAAGTGACAAAATATGAGTTGAATCGATAATTTAGCTTTTCCATAATTCAGTTTTTTTTTATCTAAATTAAGTGGTTGATAATTAAGAGCTGCAACTAACTGCACTGATCCCGTTTTCATTATCGATTAATCTGCCAATTATTTTCTCGCTTAATCGTTTTTTCTTTTGCAGATAGAGCTCAATGTGTAGCGTCTTTAAATGTCTTGTTTTATCTGATAACTGTCTTAAATCTGAAGGTATCCAGTTTATTATCATTTATGACACAAATCTTTACATCCTGGTCTTATTTTCAACCTTTAAGAAGCTGCAACACGCAAATATTTGTCTTCTTTCCTTCATTTTCCTTAGTTTACTATCATGTATCAAACTGAAACAGATCAAATCGTCAAATTTGAGAAGCTGCCACGAGCAAATATTTCTTTCTACTTTAAAAAAATGACTAAAATTAATATTTATTTATCAGAATAGTGTCTTGTGGTTGGTAGTTTTGCCACTAAAATGTTAATCATAATTTACTTTTTCCTATTATTCCACACCTTTTGTTGCAGGATAAGAGAGCAAAGTGTGTGTTTTATCTCTAAATGTTAACGTGTGTGTGTGTTTTCTGTGTGTATATGTGTGTGTGTGTGTGTGTGTGTGTGTGCAGGAGCCCTGTGGATGTGCATCGTGCTGAACCCTCACTGTAAACCCGAGCAGAAGAGTTTCTGGCTCCGACAGCTTCGCAGGTGGAACGGCGTGGACGTCTGCCCCTTGGAGGACGGTAACCATGGCAGCGAGCTGACCAATCTGACCAACGCTCTGCCCCAGGGCCCTCCTGGCAACCCAGGTGAGATGACACCCAGCCAAAGCAAGAGACGTCACCTTCTCTCCTCTTTCCTTTTTTTTTCTTTAAAAAAAAACAAAAAAAAAAAACAATTTCCAAATCATCTCCTACATCACATCTTCTCGTTCTGATCTCTCCTCCTCCTCCTCCTCCTCCTCTGCTGCTGCCTTACCACCGTTAAGTCGTCTTTCTTTCTTTCCCCCTTCCCCCCACTCCCCCCCACCCCCCTCTCCCTCTTTCTCTCTTTTAATCAAGTCTCCTTCCTTCAATCTCGGTGCCTTCGAGCCTTATTACCTTTTTAGTGTGGCTAATAGAATGAGCCTAATAACACAGTTCAGGTCCTGCAGCTTTTTCTGGCCTCCATTTCTGTGTGTGTGTGTGTGTGTGTGTGTGTGTGTGTGTGTGTGTGTGTGTGTGTGTGTGTGTGTGTGTGTGTGTGTGTGTGTGTGTGTGTGTGTGTGTGTGTGCTTCCACTAAATCAGAGAAAAATACACACACACACACACACACACACACACAGCCAGACAACGACACAAACATTTCTATTTAAGGTAGTAATAAAAATGTTATTACAGCTGCTGTATTATCTGTAATAATCTCACATTGTTGTTTTTTTTTAACATTTTTCAGTTAAAAATAAAATAAATTAAAATTAAAAACTCTCTCTCGCTTCAGATTCACTGACTCGGCCTCACCGGACGGTTTTCACGCGAGCGATCGAGGCCTGCGACCTGCACTGGCTGGACCCCCACCTGCAGCACATCATCACCGAGGACCACTACACCAACTACTGTTACCATGACAACCTCGACAGCTCCCTCTTCGACCCCCGGGGTTGGCCGCTGTGGCACGGTGAGTGAGCAAGGGGGCGACACGAGGGGGTTTACAGAGGGATGGAGGAGACAAATTAGATTAATAAAGAGGAAAAATATATAGAAAATAAAAAAGGAGGGAGAGAGAAAATTGAAATGTCCTTTTCATTTTCTCTCCTGGCAGAGCATGTCCCGACGGCGTGCGCACGAGTGGACGCGCTCAGATCGCACGGTTACCCCAAGGAGGCGCTCAGGCTCGCCATCGCAATAGTCAACACGCTGCGGAGGCAACAGCAGAAGCAGCTGGAGTTCTTCCGCACGCACAAAAAAGGTCAGTTTGTCTTCTTTCTGAGCTTTAACCTTTGTGTCGTCCTCCCGGGTCAAATTGACCCCGTCTGTTTTGACTGTTCCTTCCTTCCTTCCTTCCTCCCTTCCTTCTGTCCTTCTTTCCTCCCTTCCTTCCTTTCTTCATTCCTTCCTTCCTTCCTTCCTTCCTTCCCTTCCTCCCTTCATTCTGTCCTTCTTTCCTCCCTCCTTCTTTCCTTCTGTCCTTCCTTCCTTCCCTTCCTCCTTTCTTTCCTTCCCTCCTTCCTTCCTTACTTCTTTCCTTCCCTTCCTTCTGTCCTTCTTTCCTCCCTCCTTCTGTCCTTCTTTCCTTCCTTCCCTCCTTCCTTTCTTCCTTCCTTCCCTTCCTCCCTTCCTGCTGTCATTCTTTCCTCCCTCCTTCTTTCCTTCCTACCTTCCTCCCCTTCTTTCCTTCCCTCCCTCCTTCCTTCCTTCCCTCCCTCCTACCTCCCTTTCTCTCTTCCTGCCTCCCTCCTTTCCTTCCTTCCTTCCTTCCTTCTTCCTCCCTTCCTTGACTCGAGGACAACGGGAGGGTTAAAAGGAATAATCCAGTCAAATTTGAGGTTCTTCATGTTTGTTTTCTTTATTTCACACCACTTTAACTCCTATTTTCTCCTATTTCATTCAAATCTGCATAGAAATAACTCTAACAATCCATCCTGAGAATGAGAAGGCAGTCACATTTTTTGCAGAGATGCTTCAGAACATTTAATATTAGGCTGAAAACCTTCATATATTCACAATTTCACATTCACATCTGTGGATATAGGGGATTATGAAATATGCAGTAGATTTCGGGTTGAGTTTTGTTCCTTTCACAGAGAAAAATCGTCTTGTTTCTTAAAATGCAACAAAAATATAATAGAGCTGGAATTTACAGCTGGAGACTAAAATTAAACTAAGATGAAGGAAAACAGCGTCTAACCCTTTAACGCAGAGCTGCTAAAAATGCTACAAACATGTTTTTTTATAAATATCATGTTAACAGTGAGTACGTTTTCCGACAGAGCTGCTCCATAAAGGCGTCACCTCAATTACCAACATGGAGGGCTGGGTGGGTCACCCTCTGGATCCCATCGGCACCCTGTTCAGCACCCTGATGGAGACGGGGCGAAGCATCGATGACGGAGCCGCGGTGCTGCTCGACTTCTCAGGTTAGAAACACAAGTCGATACAAGTACACGACTAACACTCACCATTTCCTGTCTGTATCTGTGTGTGTGTGTGTGTGTGTGTGTGTGTGTGTGTGTGTGCCGCAGCGATCCTTTCCTGTCAAGTTTTTTTCCTTCCTTCCTTCTTTCCTTCCTTCTTTCCTTCCCTCCTTCCTTCCTCTCTTTCCTCCCTTCCTTCTTTCCTTCCTTCTTCCTCCGTCCCTCCTTTCCTTCCTTCTTTCCTCCCTTCCTTCTGTCCTTCCTTCCTTCCTGCCCCCATCCTTCCTTCCTTCCTTCCTTCCCTCCTTCCTTCCTCCCTTTCCTTCCTTCTTTCCTTCCTTCTTTCCTCCCTTCCGTCTGTCCTTCCTAACCCTAACCCTAACCCTAACCCTCCCTCCCGCCTTCTTTCCTTCCCTCCTTCCTTCTTCCTCCCTTCCTCCCTTCCTTCCTTCCTTCCTTCCTTCCTTCCTTCCTTCCTTCCTTCCTCCCTCCCTCCCTCCCTCCTTTCCTTCCTTGACTCAAGGACAACAAGAGGGTTAAACAGCTGGGCACTATTTTCAGCGGCGGATGAATCCACATTTGGAGCTCTGAGTATTTCAGGCAGCGGGGACGGTGTGTGTGAGACAGAGTCAAAATAAACTACAGTGTGTGTGTGTGTGTGTGTGTGTGTGTGTGTGTGTGTGTGTGTGTGTGTGTGTGTGTGTGTGTGTGTCGCAGCGATCCTTTCCTGTCAGGTTTTTTTTTTTTTTTTTTTTTTTTAAGGCCCTCAGGTTCCAATCAGCAGTAACGACACAGACGTGCTGATTGGCCTCCAGTCATCCTCCAATAACAGCTCATGAATAAGAAATGCGGCAGGAAAAACACTCCAATTAAAACGCATTAATTATGCAAGGGGAGCTCAGCTAGACGAATCTCAAACACAGAGTAGCCACAGAGAGAGGATGGACGGCCGTGTCACGTGACCTCGAAGCCTCTCTGATACTCTTTATTTCTCTTTATAATAAAGAAGATAAAATAACAATCGATGGGGGGGGGGGCGTGTCGAAGCAACTGCAGCACGGAAGAAGTTGCGAAAGTTTTCAACTAAGGCTTGAAGCTCTTTGCTATTTCTAACTCTCCATCTGTTTGGACTCTTCCCTCCCTCCTTCCTTCCTTCCTTCCTTCCTTCCTCCCTCCCTCCTTTCCTTCCTTCTTTCCTCCCTTCCTTCTGTCCTTCCTTCCTCCCATCCTTTTCTGTCCTTCCTTCCTCCCTTTCTCCCTCCTTCTTTCCTTCCCTCCTTCCTTCCTCCCTCCTTCTTTCCTTCCCTCCTTCCTTCCTCTCTTTCCTCCCTTCCTTCTGTCCTTCCTTCCTTCCTCCCTCCCTCCTTCTTTCCTTCCCTCTTCCTTCCTCCCTTCCTTCTTTCCTTTATTCCTTCATTCCTTCCTCCCTTCCTCCCTTTCTCCATCCTTTCCTCCTTCTTCCTCTCTTCCTTCCTTCCTTCCTTCCTTCCTTCCTTCCTTCATCATTCTTCCTCCCTTTCTTCTGTCCTTCCTTCCTTCCTTCCTTCCTTCCTTCCTTCCTCTCTTCCTTCCTTCCTTCCTTCTTCCTCCCTTCCTTCTGTCCTTCCTTCCTTCCTTCATTCCTTCCTTCTTCCTCCCTTCCTTCCTTCCTTCCTTCTTCCTCCCTTCCTTCTGTCCTTTCCTTCCTCCCTCCTTTCCTTCCTTGACTCGAGGACAACAAGAGGGTTAAACAGCTAGGCACTATTTTCAGCGGCGGATGAATCCACATTTGGAGCTCTGAGTATTTCTGGCAGCGGGGACGGTGTGTGTGAGACAGAGTCAAAATAAACTACAGTGTGTGTGTGTGTGTGTGTGTGTGTGTGTGTTCGTTTTCGTGTTCATCGGGGACTTTTAACCCTCCTGGGATGAACTGTGAGGTCTACCAAGACATCATTAAGCCATTAAAACACATGGATTACCGTCCTCAGGAGAATACACACTCCAGGAAAAGAACACCAGGATGAACAAATAGATCAATATATTTATCAATAATCTGCTCAGCCCACAGCCCAAAGGGACTACTCTTCTTTTTAAGTCATCTCTCACCCTGTCGCCTCCCCTCTCTGCCTTCCTCCCCCCCCTCCCCTGTCTCCTTCAGGCTCGCTGGGTTCAGGTAGAAGGTCGGAGCACGGCGTTTGCCCGGCGCAGCGCTTCCTGGAAGAAGGCGAGTCGTTCATGTCGCTGGCCATAGAGACGTCTCTGATTGGCTTAGGGCAGCAGAGAGTGATGCCAGACGGACTCTACGCCCAGGAGAAAGTGTGTCGCAACGAAGAGCAGCTACTGGCCAGGCTGCAGGAAGTGGAGTTAAGCGACATGTTGGTGAAGATCTTCCGCAAGCAAGCTGTTTTCCTGCTCGAGGGTGAGTAAGAGT